>VSWD01000014.1:7360709-7543209 GCA_033119305.1 Pinctada imbricata | reverse complement strand
TTATCATGACTATGCCGATCAATCCTTGATATAAGGCTGACATACTGAAAATTCATCGCTACACTATTTCTGCGGCACGCTGTAAATTGCCAGAGGAGAAATGATTGGATCTGCCAAGTGTACGCTCGTCTTAAAATGCAAAGCCTTGCATCTCTATCAAATCAAACTGGGTTACGATAGATGCCTTATCTTAAACAACATGTATTTTTGTCATCTTAAGTTCCCGACGTAGATCTACATATTGAACTTACATATGAACAGAATTAACTTTCAAGGACAAAAAGGTAAAAACAGATTTCAATCCGTAGCTATCTTTTTTTTCTCTCCTTTTATTTTCAAAACAAGGTCGACAAAATAAGAATTAGCTTGTAAGAAGTACATGGCCCGGAGCTCAAAATTTCTCTTTAGAAATTTAAAAAAGAAAATTTTATGAATAGATTTCCCCCCCCCCCCCCCCTCGTTCTTGTATAGACTCACTGAGTATAGACAGGGTCTTGGTAATTATATAGCACTTTCCAGAATGTTTAACGACCTGATATATTCCATATGTGCAGTATCTGAAATTTTCATAAAATTCCGAAGTCAAGTGACTCATTAAGGGGGGGGGGGGGGGGGGGGGGGGGAGGGGGGGGGATGTAAAAAGTGCGCGCGTGTGGTGGCGATATTATGGTACTGGTATGGTAGTGGTAAAAAGAAGGGGGGGGGTGTTCGAGCCTATGTTTTTGAGATAAATTACAGTATACGTAAAATCGGCAGATAAAACTATATTGTCATCATTTCATTAGGCATGGTCCATTTGATATTCTGGGGGGGGGCTTGGTTTTTTTGTTGGAGCAAGATTATTTTTTTCGCCACGTACCGGGGCAAAATTATTTTTTTCTTGCAAAGTTGGAGCAAGGACATTTTTTTTACAACAATTGATGTGAATATTAAGAATGTTTGTGTTTTTTCAATAGAAATTCTTTATTTTTACTTAAATTACTCTGAACATTACTTTATTTTTATGTAAAACTTGTATTCACTTCTAAACTGAGAGAGATAAAAGATTTTTACAATATGCTATATATTAAATTTTCAGTGAACAATATGTATATATTAGGTCATGTAACGTGCAAGAGGGCCTGAGGGGAGGGTCTTCTAGACAAGATTTTACATGCAGAAATGAAAACTCATGAAAAACTTAATTAAATTCTCCTTCCAAATTAGACACTTCGGTGATACATGTATCTAATAAGACTAAGTAATACATTATATTGAATATATTTAAGCATTTAAGGAAGCCCCTTGTTTCAGTCACATGCATACTTTTGATATTTTAAATATCACCTTGCCATTACAGAAGAAAACTATGGCGAGCGAAGCGAGCCAAAAATTTTTCATAGACAGTTAAACCTGCGGCGAGCGAAGCGAGCCGAAAAATTTTCAGGAATTTTTAGCGAATTTTATGGTTATTCTTCAAATTCAGATTACTTGTAAGAGCAAGATTATTTTTTTCTGTCACATCATAAGCAAATTTATTTTTTTCATCAAAATTCAGAGCAAAATTATTTTTTTCGAAAAAAACCCAAGCCCTCCCCTGAATATCAAATGGACCGTGCCTTATCTCATGTATTAAATGAGTCACGATAAAAATCCAATTACAAAATATATACTGGTATAAAATTAAAGCAATTTTTCGTTTTACACCCACATTTGATAAAATACTTACTTATAATACTTACAAATAGGGTTAAGAGCCCTTGAGAGGTAATTAAATAATTATGAAGAGAAATGACGCAATATACATGTAAAGTAAGTTATTCATTTATATATATACAGGCGTGGATCCAGCTTTTTGCTGAAATTTATTTAACATGTTTAATTATCAAACTCCTAACAGAGACTTCTCTTATTCCTCCTCAGCCCCCCTTCCGCACCCCCCCCCCTGTACATAATAACTTACAACAGGTATCAAGTAAGGTTTTAGACGATTTCGCAAGAGGAAGTCGGTTGATGCAAAATTAATAAAGAAAAACCAAACGAAGCGTTTTATGGCCGCCATTTTTCTGAATGTCTCGAAACTCTTTTA
The DNA here is from genome assembly GCA_033119305.1 of Pinctada imbricata. Lineage (NCBI taxonomy): Eukaryota > Metazoa > Mollusca > Bivalvia > Pterioida > Pteriidae > Pinctada > Pinctada imbricata. The sequence goes on along the minus strand of VSWD01000014.1, from coordinate 7,541,141 downwards.
AAACTTCTCAGCATTCTTCAGAACAGCAAATGTTTTATTCATTTGTCGACTGCATATGTTTATGTTTCAATATGGCTGTCATGGACTCTGATTTGTCATTACCTTTATGAAATTGTCAAAGAAACAAATTTAGGCCATATCAAATCAAGTAAATTTTCGTCGGATTTTCTTGTGAAAGAAAGGTTGCGAGCGAGCGAAAATATAATTGTTTTAATTTCTTTAAGAATTGACGTTTTTATGGTGTACGCGAGTGATACAATTTTTTTTCTTAATTGAGAGGTTACCCCAGGAATACATTTCCGATGTTTCCCGTACTCAAAAGGGAATCCCCATGGGAATCTGTTGACTGGGAAGGCTGGCACACTGCGGTACGAAAAAGATTTTCGAACATCCCCCCCAATTATTTTTAAAATATCATTTTTTTTTAATTTTGAAAAATTTGGTGCGGGAAATCAGATGAACATTTAATTAATTTGATATGGCCTCATGTGTTTCTATCAAACTGAAATTGATTTGATGGCACCGTACTTAGATAATAGGAAGAAAAAAAAATCCGCCACTGGAAAAAGCCACGCGCCATGTAATTTGACTTAAGACGTACAAGTGCAAAATTTGACATATAAAAACTTATTGACATTAGGGGAAGTGATGGAAACGGTCCAAAAGAATTTTAAGTATATAAACTTCCTTTTTGTACATACTATACTTGTTTTACATCCCTAAGTACGGTGGCCGTAAAGGGCCGTGTGAAAAATAAAAATATTGCGAGGGAACGCAATAATATTGCGAGGGAACGAAATAATATTGCGAGGGAATGAAATAATATTGCGAGGGAACGAAATAATTTCGTTCCCTCGCAATATTATTTCGTTCCCTCGCAATATTATTTCGTTCCCACGCAATAATATTTCGTTCCCTCGCAATAATATTCTGTTATGGGTCAGAATACCCCAAAACGCCAGCAAAAATCAGACAAAGACAGAATATAAATTTACAAGTTTAATTATGTACAAAATATATATATTTAAAATGATTACAACTTACAATACAATGTCCGGATCAAAGTGTCCGTTACGGTCCACAAAGTCTATCGAATGGGTTTCCGGTAATCACAAACGTTCTCGAAAGATCGGTGTCCAAACGTTGTTAAATGGATTAAAGTCTCAACAAATAAAGTGTCCCAGTATATTAGAATAGATGAATGAATCGTGTCTACGAATGTGTACGAATGTCCCTTAACACAGTTCCTCAGAGGTATTTATACTTAATACCAATGAATTAACCAGAAGCTTCTAGAACAATGACTCATTACAAATGATTAACAATAGAGTAAATTCTAGAAATCACAGTCATGTGATGATAATGATGTAACAAAGAACATACTGGAATATTCTCTAAAGAAATAAACATGACATAGTAAAATCTAGAATGAATTATTATGAAATCATTAAATAACATGACTAAGTACATGTGTACCTACACATGAAGTAAAACTAATATAACACATGACCCACAACACCTCCCCCCTTAAAAAAAGTTTGAATGTCAATGAAAACTTAGGTGATAAATTCTGCAAAAATCACTCATGAAACTCTCGATAGTGCATCTGCAATCACATTGTCTTTGCCCTTGATATGGTTAATAATGATATTGTACTCTTGCAACAATAAACTCCACCTTGTAAGTCTTTGATTCTTGTTTGACATTTTGTGCAAAAATGTGAGAGGGTTGTGGTCAGTAAACACAAGAATGGGATGTAAAGTAACATTCAAATAAACATCAAAATGTTGTAAAGCTAACAATAATGCAAGACACTCTTTTTCAATAGTAGAGTAATTCTTTTGACATTTTGTCAATTTCTTAGAAAAATAACAAACAACTCTATCTACACCATCATCATTTTCTTGAAACAAAGCAGCCCCAATTCCTACGTCACTGGCATCAACAGTAAGCTTAAATTGCTTATCAAAATTTGGAGCTGACAGGACAGGACTTTTCATAAGAACACATTTGATTTTCTTAAAAGATTCGTCACAGTCATTGGTCCAAGCAAAATTCACTCTCTTTTGTAACAGATTGGTAAGTGGACCAACAACTGACGAGAAATTTGGACAAAATTTTCTGTAAAATCCTGCCATTCCCAAGAATCTCATTATCTCTTTCTTATTGGTAGGAATCGGGAACTTTGAAATAGCTTCCACCTTGGCCATGATAGGAGTAACAAAACCTTGACCTACTTTGTGACCCAAATATTCTACAGTCGCATGACAAAATTCACTTTTCGCAAGGTTCACTGTGAGGTTTGCTTTCGCCAGTATGTCGAAGAAGGTACGCATGATTCGGAGATGGTCATTCCAGGTGTCGCTGTAGATGATGACGTCATCGATGTACGCCTCGCATCCTTCGAGATGATTTAGGAGCGAATGAATCATCCTCTGGAATGTAGCTGGTGCGTTTTTCATACCAAAGGGCATTACTTTATATTGGTATAGCCCATCTGGAGTCGCAAATGCCGATATTTCTCTGGCTCTCTCGGTAAGCGGGACCTGCCAATAGCCTTTAAGCAAGTCAAATTTGCTGACAAATTTTGCACTGCCAATTTTATCGATACAGTCATCGATTCGTGGGATCGGATAAGAGTCAGTTTTGGTGACTGAATTGACTTTTCTAAAGTCCGTACACAATCCGTAAGTTCCGTCTGGCTTCGGAACCAGAATACATGGGGAACTCCAATCACTATTGCTGGGTTCAATAATGTCATTTTCAAGCATGTATTGAATTTCTTTCCGCATGTATTGAAGCTTTATCGGGTTTAACCGATAGGGATGCTGTTTGATAGGTGACGCATCACCCACAATGACGTCATGATGAGATGCATTAGTCTTTTTTGGAACGTCCGGAACTGTTATGGGTCAGAATACCCCAAAACGCCAGCAAAAATCAATCATGGTATTTTCGGTCACTGAATTTTTGAAATCGCCGACTGTACAAGAGTTCGAATCATTGAAGAAAGATGATTTGATTGGTTTAGGTCTTCACTTGAAGTTAGATGTAAAATCTTCTATGAGAAAACAAGAAATTAGAAATATTGTGGCTAAAAAGCTTTTAGCTGAGGAAATCTTTTCGTCATACGATTTTCCTGTTGAACCTGTTTCAAGCGAAACCAAAATGTCAAAATTTGAGTTTGAATTAGAGAAAATGAAAATACAATTACAATTTGAAAAAGAAGAAAAAGAAAGACAATTTCAAATTGAAAAAGACGAAAAAGAAAGACAATTTCAAATTGAAAGAGAAGAAAAAGAAAGAAAATTTGAAAAAGAAGAAAAAGAAAGACAATTAGAAAGAGAGAAACAGGAACGTATGCACGAGAGAGAACTCCAGTTTGAGCTAGAAAAGTTAAAGTTAGAGAAAGGCGCTAAGGAAAATCCTGCTCCTTCGCCTGTCAAGTCTGAATTCGATGCCGCGAAAAACATCAGATTAGTTCCAAAATTTCAAGAAAAGTCCGTGGACAAATATTTTACACATTTTGAAAAAATCGCGGCCAATCTGAAGTGGCCACGTGATTTTTGGCCAACTTTGTTACAAAGCGTACTTATTGGCAAAGCGGCTGAAGTGTACTCGGCGCTCAGTATTGCTGAGAGTTCAGACTATGACAAGGTCAAGGACACGATTTTGAGAGCATATCAGTTAGTACCTGAGGCGTACAGACAAAAGTTTAGAAAGTACAAAAAGTTTGAAAATCAAACATATGTTGAATTTGCTCGAGAAAAAGAAGATTTATTTGATCAGTGGTTTCGATCTAAGAAAATTCCCAATTCATTTGACAATTTACGTCAAATAATTCTGATAGAAGAGTTCAAAGAGTGTGTACATCAAGATTTAAGAACTCATTTGGAGGACAAAAATGTTAAAACTCTTGAAGAAGCCGCTGTTTTGTCTGATACGTATGCTCTCACTCATAAGAAAAATTTTGTGTCAAAAACTCAATCTAGCGATAGCGCAAAAACGTCAGATTTTCCAAAGAAAAATTTACAAGAGTCTCAGTCGTCCATTAGTTCCCAGTCACCATCTCAAGGTGGTTCTACGTCCGGTCCTAGGTCCGAGCGTTCTGAGGCATCCCCAGGGGTGGGGTCGCTTCCTACATGCAATTATTGTAAGAAAAAAGGTCATGTTATTGGTGAGTGTTTGAAGCTTAAGAAGAAAAAAGAACTTAAGTCACAGGCCTGTGCGTCTGTTAGAAATGATAGGAAAGCCTTAGATTCGATTTGTTCTGACACTCCTGAGATTCAGGGTTCTAAGTCCAGTTCTGATGATTTTGTGGAGGATCATTATAAGCCCTTTTTGTCACAGGGATTTGTTTCACTCAGTGATTCTAGCGAAGCGTTGCCTGTTCAGATTTTGAGAGATACTGGTGCTGCCCAGACTTTATTGTTAGAGGGTTCATTGCCTTTGTCTGAGCACACTTTTACTGGTAGGTCAGTTTTATTACAGGGTGTGGAGCTAGGCGTCATTGATGTTCCCCTTCATGAAATTTATTTGAAGTCAGACTTAATTACTGGACCTGTTATCGTAGGCGTTCGACCTACTCTTCCCGTTCAAGGCGTTTCCTTGTTGCTTGGCAACGATTTAGCTGGCGGCAAAGTTGTAGCCGATCCGATTGTTTGTGAGAAAATCACGTCCGATGTCGTGTCCGATGATGAAGACGACGACTTGTACCCAGCCTGCGCAGTTACCAGGGCAATGGCCAGGAAAAGACAAAAAGAGGCTGAGAGTACTTCTGCACTTAACGAGGACCATCCCTCCGAAGATATAGACCTTTCTGACACATTCATGTCTACCATTGATGACAACGTACCTGAGACGTCAGTACCACTTCATGTTGACAAGTCTCCGACGGTACCTGGTGATGATTACCATCCGCCATTAGACAGAGATACAGATGCCTTAAGCCGTGAGCAGCTCCTCTCCGAACAAACTAAAGATCCGGAGATCATCCGACTAAGTAAGAGGGCCCTTCCCCGAGAAGAAGCGGACAAAGTCGGAGAGTGCTTCTACATACAAGATGGCATCCTTATGCGGAACTGGAGACCACCCGATGCATCCCCTAATGAAGTGTGGCGGGTCGTTCACCAGATAGTGGTTCCAGTAGCATATCGCGGGGACATCATGAGTTTAGCTCACGACACACCCATGGCAGGTCATTTAGGTGTCAATAAGACTTATAATAGGATTTTAAGTCACTTTTACTGGCCTAAGTTGAGAAAAGATGTGTCTGAGTTTTGTAAGTCTTGTCATAGTTGTCAGATGGTAGGTAAACCCAATCAAGTTATACCACCTGCTCCCCTCCAACCCATTCCAGCCTTTGAGGAACCTTTTAGTAGGGTGTTAGTTGATTGTGTAGGTCCTTTGCCTAGGACTAGGTCAGGGAATCAGTACTTACTGACAATTATGTGTACTTCGACTAGGTTTCCTGAAGCCATACCTCTTAGGAATATTAAGGCAAAGACCATAGTTAAGGCCCTTACAAAGTTTTTCAGTTTCGTAGGTGCTCCCAAGGCTATTCAGTCAGATCAGGGTTCGAATTTTATGTCAGGATTGTTTCAGCAGGTTATGCATGAGCTAGGTATCAGGCAGTACAAGTCTTCTGCGTACCATCCTGAGTCCCAGGGGGCACTTGAACGCTTTCATCAAACCCTTAAAACTATGATGAAAACATATTGTCACCAGTATGGAAAAGACTGGGATGAAGGGGTTCACCTCGTGTTGTTTGCGGCACGAGAAGCGGTTCAGGAGTCCCTGGGGTTCAGTCCCTTTGAGTTAGTTTTTGGGCATACGGTCAGGGGGCCATTGAAGTTATTGAAGGAAAAATGTTTGACTGAGACTAGCGATTTGAATCTTTTAGATTACGTTTCTAATTTCAAAGAGAAATTATATAATGCTTGCAAATTGGCTCAAGAAAATCTCAAAACATCACAAATGAAAATGAAAACATGGTATGACAAAGATGCTAGAAACAGAGTTTTTAAACCAGGCGATAAAGTTCTTGTATTTTTGCCTATCCCTGGTCATCCTTTGCAAGCTAGATATTTCGGTCCTTATGAGATTGAGAGTAAAATTAGTGATGTTAACTATGTAGTTAAGACATCAGGTCGGCGAAAAGAAAAAAGAGTGTGTCATGTTAACATGTTGAAAGAGTATTTTGATAGAAGTGACCGAAATTTTGTAAAACCAGTTTCCACTTTGGCCAATGTAAATACATTTGAAAATTGTGTTGAACCGGAATGTAATGAAGAGACTGTTGAAAAAGACTTCGCTCAAAGTGTCCGTTTAAAGAATTCTGAAATTCTGACAAATCCGGAAGTGAAACTCGGACATTTGACCGTGCATCAAAAAGAGGAAGTGCATCAATTAATGCGGGAATATACGACCATCATCCCGGACGAGCCCCCAATTCTGTTATGGGTCAGAATACCCCAAAACGCCAGCAAAAATCAGACAAAGACAGAATATAAATTTACAAGTTTAATTATGTACAAAATATATATATTTAAAATGATTACAACTTACAATACAATGTCCGGATCAAAGTGTCCGTTACGGTCCACAAAGTCTATCGAATGGGTTTCCGGTAATCACAAACGTTCTCGAAAGATCGGTGTCCAAACGTTGTTAAATGGATTAAAGTCTCAACAAATAAAGTGTCCCAGTATATTAGAATAGATGAATGAATCGTGTCTACGAATGTGTACGAATGTCCCTTAACACAGTTCCTCAGAGGTATTTATACTTAATACCAATGAATTAACCAGAAGCTTCTAGAACAATGACTCATTACAAATGATTAACAATAGAGTAAATTCTAGAAATCACAGTCATGTGATGATAATGATGTAACAAAGAACATACTGGAATATTCTCTAAAGAAATAAACATGACATAGTAAAATCTAGAATGAATTATTATGAAATCATTAAATAACATGACTAAGTACATGTGTACCTACACATGAAGTAAAACTAATATAACACATGACCCACAACATATTTCGTTCCCTCGCAATATTTATATTTTTCACACGGCCCTTTACGGCCACCGTACCTAAGACAAAACTTTAATTGTTCGAAATTACGAACAGACGGCGGTTTCGAAACCAAGAATAATTGTCCTTCCAGGTAGATTTCAAGATAGTAGATGGGGTAGTGCCACACATCGACTTTGCGTCCATATGGACAATACTAGTATCCAATGTAATCATCTATATAAATTATGTAGAATTAACGATAACAGTAAAAGACAGATACATAAAGTCAAAGAAAGGAGTGAATCTCCAACATCACCCGTTGCAACACCAACAACATTTTTCATCGTGGCGAACTTTGCACTTCGAACATTGAAGAAACAGTGGAGTAGCTGCCATTCACGTATAAACTCATAAGCGGAGTCCTCTCTACATCTTGATTAGAAAACTCAATGGAATTGATATATTGGACTTCCTGCACTACTGGCGCGTTTTTTTTTTTGGCAACCCATTTATAAAATCAAAGTGCAAAGTTCGAAGTCCGAAGTGCGAAGTTCGTCTCGGTGAAAAATGTCTATTCAAAAACATAGTAGACACGCGCAGCAAGATTCGTAAAAGGGAAAAGTACATGTAACACCAAATACGACATAATAACACCAAACACAAAAACTACACATAAGCCAACGAGACCAATGGGCAATCGGTGTCGACTTTGGACGGCCATCTGCAACACCAGTAGCAAATGGTGTGGTTATCCGGATAACGTACGTACAACCTCCGTTTGTAAAAAGATCTTCAATTAAAAAAATCTCCCTTCCATGTGCAGATTCAGCAGTTGACAGATTTTTGTGTCAGAGAGAAAGAGGCGCGAGGAAAGGGGGGGGGGGGGTGTTAAGCAAGAAAAACAAGCGATTTGGCAAATTCCAGGATGTGTCCCAACCACTAGAAAACGAACCCCGCCCTCTTTATAGCATGTTTAGATCCTTGCATGTCTTCTTCTGTTGACATCACTGGAATTTGAACTCAAATTTGAACCTAAAAGAGACCTAAAAAGTTTATAAATTTCGGAAAAAGCGGTTAGGCCATAGGAATTAAATATTTTGTTTTTTACGTCCCGATGATTTTCGGAAAGATACCCTCCCATCAGAAAAGAAAACACACAGAAAACACACATCATGCACACACGAAGGCAACACCAATCGGTATTTAATAAGTTACTGGAAAAGGAGAAGAAAATTGTATTTTTTTCCCAAGCGAGATGATATATGTAGTGCTTTTGGGTTTAGAAAATTCTGGTCTTAAAGTTACTATGAATCTTTAAGGATTTGGTTTGAGTTAAAATGTTTTTTTGTTTTTAGTTTCAAAAATGGATATTTGTGTTGTTTTCTGGACAGTTTTCCAAAAAGGTATTGTCCAGGGGACGTAAAACAAAATATTTACTTACCATGGCCTTAACAATTCTTGGCCAGAGGAAACCTAGAACCATAGATGGCGGTTTGTGCATGATATGTCTACTGATACCTCGATCAGGGCAAACAAACATGTACCTGAATGGGAAATGTAAGCATTGATGAAATGAAATAGAGTTTATATCTCTTTTTTTCAAACTTGTAGAATGTTTCTCACAGACCGTGCAATGTGACGTCACAGCTATATCAACATGTGGTATGATGATGTCGGGCCTGGCTGACCAATCAGGTGACTCGACAAAGCCATGCAAGTATGTACAGATTAAGCCACAATGACATGAACTTTCGTTTTTTAATTTGCCACTTTCTTAACTTCTTGGTAGCTATATAAGGAATTTGATTTGCACAATCCTGCAGAAACCCGACAAACTCAGATCACGTGATCGGCATATATCCCGGTTTTTTCTAATCGACGACAAATTTGGATAATGACCATATCCCGTATACAGCACAAAATCGATAATTCAGAAAATCAGGAACCAAAGCAAACAAACAAAAACCTCCACCATATGAAAAGAAACGAACTCCCGATATGGGAGTGAGATCAGGTGCCAAGGAAGAGTAAGCATATTCTGCTTGCATGCAACACCCGCCGCTTCAATTCTGTAGAACTGTCACAATCGGTTACTTCCATTTCGGAAGATATAGAGTACAATCTTTGGTTGGATGGTTCAAATGGTCCATGACAGAATGTCATCCCCCATTCTCATTTATCATGTTTATAATAGTGTACGTAATGTCGATGAGTTCTCAAAATTTTAAGATAAATATACGATGTTGCTGGTACTGTATGAAAGTTCTGTATACTATATATGTCTTTCTGACATTTTTGTTTACATCTTCTCCTTTCAGAGCTGCCGCAGACATAATGGCGTGTTTATCACCATATGAAACACCCTGCTCATCAAACAAACAAAGCACGGGCTATGGCATGTACTCACAGCTTGTCGCTACCGTTTCCGGCTTTAAAACACTATGTAGTAAGTTGTAAAGACTTTCAAAAGATCGAAGAATATATCATTTACAGTATCAATAAGCTAAATTAAAAGTATAATAAAAAAGCTTCATTTTAGAAAGAAAATCGGAAAGTTTCTTAAGTACTGGAATAAGAATTTATCTTTTATGATAAGTTTTTAAAAGTAAAGTATAAAAAAAACTTTCATTTTTTAGGAAAAATATGAATAATTCAGTATTACCTTACGAAACTACATTAAGTATAACTAATATCGTTGAATCTCCATTGTTGTCTATCTTGATGGTTTAGATGCCTCATGAATCCGTCATCAATTAGATCCTCCGCTTGTTTCGGCACTATCCACTACAATCTCTAGAAACTGCAAACGGCCTCTTTCATCTGCCTGGATCTGCCAATCATCTGCGCTAACCCCAATAGACCGGTTCCTTCAACCGTTCCTCTTGCTCTTAGTTTGCCTGTTTTTACAAAGTTTCTCCCGTTGTTCCCATTGGCTCCGTATCTACAAGAACAGTCAGGACCTTGTAATATCGCCATGTATACCGCCTATCTGTCAAAGCAACTGAACAAAAAGACGACAAAACATTCTCTAAGTTAGCTGGATTTCCACAAAGCTTACAGTTTGAACTATCTGCCATTCCCAATGTCACAAAACTTGTTGGACTCGACAACACATCTTACAGACTTATGAAAGAATTGTAGTCATTTGAATTCCATGGACCAGATCTCGTTCCATTTCTTTTGACGAGCTCCTTCCCAGTTCAACCAGCTTCCCAACTGCTCTGACCAGTCTTGATTCTTCCTCCATTGATGGTACATATATCTATACCAAATGTCTTCTTGTCTCAGAAGCCGTGCTCCATCTTGCTGTAGGTGTTACTCCAAATCCTTGTCTGTCAATGGCTACATTCCCCACAATGTCTTTATGTCGCAAACGTGACTCGGCATCTTTTACTGACCATATTCGACCTAACCGAATGTTGATTTTTGCACCTCGTACATTTGTATCTTGACATCTATGCTGCCTTGAAGCTTTAGAAGCTGTATAACCTTCGTAGATATGAATTGTTCTGTGACGACTGAGGTCAGGTATAGCTGTAGAAGTAACCCTGAGATATGTATAGTCCTTCACTAGAGAAGCTTCTCAAAGCTGCTTGTCATCTCCTAGATAAATACTAGATGTCCTCTCCACTGCTTCGACTGTTTCATTGGTACATCATACTCAAAGACAAAGAATGCATGGAAGCATTCCATGCTGATATATCATAGCCTTGAATTTCCCTTGTAAAGCACTTTAAAATTTGTAGATGGTCTTCATCCAACCTTCTTGTTGTTTGCTCGTCTCGCTCACATTCCGGATATCACCTAATTTATTATCAAAATACTTCCCTAAGCACTTTCTTTTCTTCCCTGAGACAGTTGGAATGAGATAATTCCCGATTTTAAACTTCTGTCTTCTGGATTTAACTGGTTTGATGTTAAACGTCTTCAAATTCAATAGCATCATTTTAGGACATAAAATTTCAGCATGTGTTATGGGTCAGAATACCCCAAAACGCCAGCAAAAATCAGACAAAGACAGAATATAAATTTACAAGTTTAATTATGTACAATATATATATATGTACAATGATAACAACTTACAATACAATGTCCGGATCAAAGTGTCCGTTACGGTCCACAAAGTCTATCGAATGTTTGGTTTCCTGTAATCACAAACGTTCTCGAAAGATCGGTGTCCAAACGTTGTTAAATGGATTAAAGTCTCAACAAATAAAGTGTCCCAGTATATCAGAATAGATGAATGAATCGTGTCTACGAATGTGTACGAATGTCCCCTCAACACAGTTCCTCGGAGGTATTTATACTTAATACCAATGAATTTACCAGAAGCTTCTAGAACAATGACTCATTACACATGATTAACAATAGAGTAAATTCTAGAAATCACAGTCATGTGATGATAATGATGTAACAAAGAACATACTGGAATATTCTATAATGAAATAAACATGACATAGTAAAATCTAGAAAGAAACATTATGAAATCATTAAATAACATGACTAAGTACATGTGTACCTACACATAAAGTAAAACTAAAATAACACATGACCCACAACACCTCCCCCCTTAAAAAAAGTTTGAATGTCAATGAAAACTTAAGTGGTAAATTTTGCAAAAATCACTCATGAAACTCTTGATAGTGCATCTGCAATCACATTGTCTTTGCCCTTGATATGGTTAATAATGATATCATACTCTTGCAACAATAAACTCCACCTTGTTAGTCTTTGATTCTTGTTTGACATTTTGTGCAAAAATGTGAGAGGGTTGTGGTCAGTATATACAAGAATGGGATGTAAAGTAACATTCAAATACACATCAAAATGTTGTAAAGCTAACAATAATGCAAGACACTCTTTTTCAATAGTAGAGTAATTCTTTTGACATTTTGTCAATTTCTTTGAAAAATAACAAACAACTCTATCTACACCATCATCATTTTCTTGAAACAAAGCAGCCCCGATTCCTACGTCACTGGCATCAACAGTAAGCTTAAATTGCTTATCAAAATTTGGAGCTGACAGGACAGGACTATTCATAAGAACACATTTGATTTTCTTAAAAGATTCGTCACAGTCATTGGTCCATGCAAAATTCACTCTCTTTTGTAACAGATTGGTAAGTGGACCAACAACTGACGAGAAATTTGGACAAAATTTTCTGTAAAATCCTGCCATTCCCAAGAATCTCATTATCTCTTTCTTATTGGTTGGAATCGGGAACTTTGAAATAGCTTCCACCTTGGCCATGATAGGAGTAACAAAACCTTGACCTACTTTGTGACCCAAATATTCTACAGTCGCATGACAAAATTCACTTTTCGCAAGGTTCACTGTGAGGTTTGCTTTCGCCAGTATGTCGAAGAAAGTACGCATGATTCGGAGATGATCATCCCAGGTGTCGCTGTAGATGATGACGTCATCGATGTACGCCTCGCATCCTTCGAGATGATGTAGGAGCGAATGAATCATCCTCTGGAATGTGGCTGGTGCGTTTTTCATACCAAAGGGCATTACTTTATATTGGTATAGCCCATCTGGAGTCGCAAATGCTGATATTTCTCTGGCTCTTTCGGTAAGCGGGACCTGCCAATAGCCTTTGAGCAAGTCAAATTTACTGACAAATTTTGCACTGCCAATTTTATCTATACAGTCATCGATTCGTGGGATCGGATAAGAGTCAGTTTTGGTGACTGAATTGACTTTTCTAAAGTCCGTACACAATCGGTAAGTTCCGTCTGGCTTCGGAACAAGAATACATGGGGAACTCCAATCACTATTGCTGGGTTCAATAATGTCATTTTCAAGCATGTATTGAATTTCTTTCCGCATGTATTGAAGCTTTATCGGGTTTAACCGATAGGGATGCTGTTTGATAGGTGACGCATCACCCACAATGACGTCATGATGAGATGCATTCGTCTTTTTTGGAGCGTCCGGAAAGATGGTCGTATATTCCCGCATTAATTGGTGCACTTCCTCTTTTTGATGCACAATCAAATGTCCGAGTTTCACTTCCGGATTTGTCAGAATTTCGGAATTCTTCAAACGGACACTTTGAGCGAAGTCTTTTTCGACAGTCTCTTCATTACATTCAGATTCAACACAATTTTCTAATGTATTTACATTGGCCAAAGTGGAAACTGGTTTTACAAAATTTCGGTCACTTCTATCAAAATACTCTTTCAACGTGTTAACATGACACACTCTTTTTTCTTTTCGCCGACCTGGTGTCTTAACCACATAGTTAACATCACTAATTTTACTCTCAATCTCATAAGGACCGAAATATCTAGCTTGCAAAGGATGACCAGGGATAGGCAAAAATACAAGAACTTTATCGCCTGGTTTAAAAACTCTGTTTCTAGCATCTTTGTCATACCATGTTTTCATTTTCATTTGTGAGGTTTTGAGATTTTCTTGAGCCAATTTGCAAGCATTATATAATTTCTCTTTGAAATTAGACACGTAGTCTAAGAGATTCAAATCGCTAGTCTCAGTCAACCATTTTTCCTTTAATAACTTCAATGGCCCCCTGACCGTATGCCTAAAACTAGCTCAAAGGGACTGAACCCCAGGGACTCCTGAACCGCTTCTCGTGCCGCAAACAACACGAGGTGAACCCCTTCATCCCAGTCTTTTCCATACTGGTGACAATATGTTTTCATCATAGTTTTAAGGGTTTGATGAAAGCGTTCAAGTGCCCCCTGGGACTCAGGATGGTACGCAGAAGACTTATACTGCCTGATACCTAGCTCATGCATGACCTGCTGAAACAACCCTGACATAAAATTCGAACCCTGATCTGACTGAATAGCCTTGGGAGCACCTACGAAACTGAAAAACTTTGTAAGGGCCTTAACTATGGTCTTTGCCTTAATATTCCTAAGAGGTATGGCTTCAGGAAACCTAGTCGAAGTACACATAATTGTCAGTAAGTACTGATTACCTGACCTAGTCCTAGGCAAAGGACCTACACAATCAACTAACACCCTACTAAAAGGTTCCTCAAAGGCTGGAATGGGTTGGAGGGGAGCAGGTGGTATAACTTGATTGGGTTTACCTACCATCTGACAACTATGACAAGACTTACAAAACTCAGACAAATCTTTTCTCAACTTAGGCCAGTAAAAGTGACTTAAAATCCTATTATAAGTCTTATTGACACCTAAATGACCTGCCATGGGTGTGTCGTGAGCTAAACTCATGATGTCCCCGCGATACACTACTGGAACCACTATCTGGTGAACGACCTGCCACACTTCATTAGGGGGTGTATCGGGTGGTCTCCATTTCCGCATTAGGATGCCATCTTGTATGTAGAAGCACTCTCCGACTTTGTCCGCTTCTTCTCGGGGAAGGGCCCTCTTGCTTAGTCGGATGATCTCCGGATCTTTAGTTTGCTCGGAGAGGAGCTGCTCACGGCTTAAGGCATCTGCATCTCTGTCTAATGGCGGATGGGAATCATCACCAGGTACTGTTGGAGACTTGTCAACATGAAGTGGTACTGACGTCTCAGGTACGCTGTCATCAATGGTAGACATGAATGTGTCAGAAAGGTCTATATTTTCGGAGGGATGGTCCTCGTTAAGTGCAGAAGTACTCTCAGCCTCTTTTAGTCTGTTCCTGGCCATCGCCCTGGTAATTGCGCAGGCTGGGTACAAGTCGTCGTCTTCATCATCGGACACGACATCGGACGTGATTTTCTCACAAACAATCGGATCGGCTACAACTTTGCCGCCAGCTAAATCGTTGCCAAGCAACAAGGAAACGCCTTGAACGGGAAGAGTAGGTCGAACGCCTACGATAACAGGTCCAGTAATTAAGTCTGACTTCAAATAAATTTCATGAAGGGGAACATCAATGACGCCTAGCTCCACACCCTGTAATAAAACTGACCTACCAGTAAAAGTGTGCTCAGACAAAGGCAATGAACCCTCTAACAATAAAGTCTGGGCAGCACCAGTATCTCTCAAAATCTGAACAGGCAACGCTTCGCTAGAATCACTGAGTGAAACAAATCCCTGTGACAAAAAGGGCTTATAATGATCCTCCACAAAATCATCAGAACTGGACTTAGAACCCTGAATCTCAGGAGTGTCAGAACAAATCGAATCTAAGGCTTTCCTATCATTTCTAACAGACGCACAGGCCTGTGACTTAAGTTCTTTTTTCTTCTTAAGCTTCAAACACTCACCAATAACATGACCTTTTTTCTTACAATAATTGCATGTAGGAAGCGACCCCACCCCTGGGGATGCCTCAGAACGCTCGGACCTAGGACCGGACGTAGAACCACCTTGAGATGGTGACTGGGAACTAATGGACGACTGAGACTCTTGTAAATTTTTCTTTGGAAAATCTGACGTTTTAGCACTATCGCTAGATTGAGTTTTTGACACAAAATTTTTCTTATGAGTGAGAGCATACGTATCAGACAAAACAGCGGCTTCTCCAAGAGTTTTAACATTTTTGTCTTCCAAATGAGTTCTTAAATCTTGATGTACACACTCTTTGAACTCTTCTATCAGAATTATTTGTCGCAAATTGTCAAATGAATTGGGAATTTTCTTAGATCGAAACCACTGATCAAATAAATCTTCTTTTTCTCGAGCGAATTCAACATATGTTTGATTTTCAAACTTTTTGTACTTTCTAAACTTTTGTCTGTACGCCTCAGGTACTAACTGATATGCTCTCAAAATCGTGTCCTTGACCTTGTCATAGTCTGAACTCTCAGCAATACTGAGCGCCGAGTACACTTCAGCCGCTTTGCCAATAAGTACGCTTTGTAATAAAGTTGGCCAAAAGTCGCGTGGCCACTTCAGATTGGCCGCGATTTTCTCAAAATGTGGAAAATATTTGTCCACGGACTTTTCTTGAAATTTTGGTACTAATCTGATGTTTTTGGCGGCGTCGAATTCAGACTTGACAAGCGAAGGAACAGGATTTTCCTTAGCGCTTTTCTCTAACTTCAACTTTTCTAACTCAAACTGGAGTTCTTTCTCGTGCATACGTTCCTGTTTCTCTCTTTCTTCTTTTTCTCTTTCAAATTGTAAATGTCTTTCTTTTTCTTCTTTTTCAAATTGTCTTTCTTTTTCTTCTTTTTCAAATTGTAATTGTATTTTCATTTTCTCTAATTCAAACTCATATTTTGACATTTTGGTTTCGCTTGAAACAGGTTCAACAGGAAAATCGTATGACGAAAAGATTTCCTTAGCTAAAAGCTCTTTAGCCACAATATTTCTAATTTCTTGTTTTCTCATAGAAGATTTTACATCTAACTTCAAGTGAAGACCTAAACCAATCAAATCATCTTTTTTCAATGATTCGAACTCACCTACAGTCGGCGATTTCAAAAATTCAGTGACCGAAAATACCATGATTGATTTCTGCTGGCAAAAGTTTTACTAAAAAAAATTTCCCTTTTTTTTCAAAAACGATCTTTACGTAAAAATGCAAATATGCAGAGATTACTATCCCGGACGAGCCCCCAATTCTGTTATGGGTCAGAATACCCCAAAACGCCAGCAAAAATCAGACAAAGACAGAATATAAATTTACAAGTTTAATTATGTACAATATATATATATGTACAATGATAACAACTTACAATACAATGTCCGGATCAAAGTGTCCGTTACGGTCCACAAAGTCTATCGAATGTTTGGTTTCCTGTAATCACAAACGTTCTCGAAAGACTCGAAAGATCGGTGTCCAAACGTTGTTAAATGGATTAAAGTCTCAACAAATAAAGTGTCCCAGTATATCAGAATAGATGAATGAATCGTGTCTACGAATGTGTACGAATGTCCCCTCAACACAGTTCCTCGGAGGTATTTATACTTAATACCAATGAATTTACCAGAAGCTTCTAGAACAATGACTCATTACACATGATTAACAATAGAGTAAATTCTAGAAATCACAGTCATGTGATGATAATGATGTAACAAAGAACATACTGGAATATTCTATAATGAAATAAACATGACATAGTAAAATCTAGAAAGAAACATTATGAAATCATTAAATAACATGACTAAGTACATGTGTACCTACACATAAAGTAAAACTAAAATAACACATGACCCACAACACATGGACCAGACATGCACGTTTCAGGTAATTAACCTTCGTCAGTGATTCTCTATGGTTTGATCTTCATTCGTTCCCAATTGATAATGTCTTCAATCTCCTTGAGTGTCCATTTTGCCTCCATGATGGTCTTTTTGCTGACTAGTATTCTCATATCTTCAATAAAGGCTCTAACAGGTGGCTGTCGTATACCTGCTTGCATTTACGCTAATATACTCATCTTCTCCTTAGACTGAATCATTAGCTTCCTGGCCACTGAGAGCAGGATCACTGATGTAACTATCCAAACCTATACACGTTACCATGCTGTTGTGATAACTGTCATGTACTGTGAATCAACTCCAAACTGTCAACTCCAAACTGTAGAAATACTTCTCAAGCAAGTGATGGATTTGTCATGGGAAGGTGTATCGATGTAACATTCTTTGGCATGGAACTATATGTATTTGTGATTTGGGACAGAATGCTAATGTGTTCAACACATCCTGAAATGCCTGGAACTCCACCCTTCTGTACAGACATGTCATGTAAGTGTACAAACATGTTGTTGTTCTTTAACATATAGGTTGTCATTCGCTTTGCCAGAACCGGAAGAATTTATGACTCTGAATTTTCCTCCTTCAGACAAAAATCCTCCTCATGACGCAACTACTAGTATTTGCCAACTACCCTTTCCTCCACATGTGTGTTGTTAGCCTAGGACAGTTCTTATACACTTTGTACGAGATACCATTTGGTCCTGATGCGGATGCTCTTTTCGCTTTTCGGATGCCATATTTTCTTCCCGTAACTTTGGTTCTTATTCGTCATAATCTTCAACTTGTCGTATATACCCAGATCTTCGTTCCTTCTTGGATGATGGATCACTATGTATATCTGTCAGATGCTGTTCTATCTCTTCTTCAACAGCTTTTAGTGACCCTGACCTCGTTTTTTTTTTTTTTTGGTAAATTGGAAAGGATAAGCTGTTAACCGTGTTCATGCTCTTGCTAGTTCCTTTCGTCTAGGTCTACTCCTTTCAGCTCTCATTTTAAGTTGTCCTCTCAAGATACTGGATTCTCTTCTTCATCTGCAGCTCGGTATCTGCTGGTCGTTCGCCTCAAGTCTTGTATCATTAGTCTATTTTAGATGCTTTTTATTTTGGCGTCACAATGAAAGTATCGCCAAATTTTGTGATGTCTGGTGTTTGACTGTCTCACGAATATACTGGAAAACCAGCTATTCTGTTACTTTTCTCTGACGTATTTTCTTATTCACATACCATCTTTGATGTTTCCCTTCCTTTGCACAAAACCTATTGAGACTTATGTTATACATTATGGTTGTCACGCTCACTATCCTCTTGTCAATCTTCCAGCTGGTAATACTTCAAGGATGGTGTCTACATTCAGTCTAGATTATAGCTATCAGGTGTCCATTTGATTTTCCCTTTCTTCTGTGCTCTTTCATTCCGTTGCACTCTGGCCTCTCATTGTTTGCTGTTCATCTAATGTGATGTTTCCCCTTCATCCCGGCTGCCCGTCTGATTGACTGACACATGGACGCTCTGGTGACTCTGTTTTGAATCCTGAACCACCTCCTCCTTTTTCTCAAGGCTACAGAAAGTGTTGTCTGGGTATTTTAACCTCTCTTAATGTCACTCCTTTGATAGGTTCGGCTTTTCGAATCAATTTTGTTTAATTTTTGAGTTATCTCTCTTGTAATACTGTAAAGAAGAAACTTTTCCGACTCGTTAGCGTCCTAGGTATACAAGCAAGTATTCATTCTTTCTTTTGAAGTCTGCTTCTTGATCTCGACCTTTAACTTTTAATTTGACGTTGCCTTGATCTTTTCACAGAATGCTTACCATTGGTGAAGTGTACCCAGATGCTTGCTTCCGGCACCACGCCTTCACAAGGTGACGATATGGCTGAGATGTGTAGGTAAATAAACGATCAAAATTCACGAGTAAATCTAGATAAGTTTTCACGGGAGGATTCGAGCCGTCAAGGATGGGCCCAGCCTGTGGTTTGGAATGGAAAGTTGACGAATTCGTTCAAGACCTGTCATACTAAATACAAGTTTTGACCGTGATTGAAACCTAGCTCGACCTTTGATTTTGACCGCTTTTCAGAAGCAGTATTTATACTCACATATATGACAACAGCAACACTTTGGTTTAATGCTTGCTCTATAAGTACTAACTATTTTCGTATTGTTATCGATTTTAATCAATGATACGTCACAATGTATGATTCCAAACGCAAGTGTATCTCTGTTATGCCATAAGAAGAAACAGAGTGACTTATGTAATACCAATTATGTTTTGTGGTATATACTGCCTTACAATACTGACAAATATTATCTGAACAACGAGTTATTTTTGTGTTTCATATAATATGTTTTTAAGATACTTCCTTTCAGGAAGTCTCATACTGTTATGGTAACTGCTTCAATTGAGATACCGCCGCTTTGCAACCTACCTCAAAATATAGTGCTTTTTCTAATTTTAGAATTAGCTGTCGGACACATGCAAAATGCAAGAACAAGGATATTGTCCTTCTTGAAAAAAAAATCAATTTCATATAAACATGATAAAGTAAATGCATAACAAAAAATCAACGATACATTTCTTTCTTTCACTGCACGTTGGTGACGTAATAATATATTACTTCTGATATGAGTTGTCTTCCTTATATTAAGACGAAACGATGAGAAACGAAAGTAGAAACAGAGCACAATCTTGTTGAAAGAAATAGGAAATTCTGGTAATTGAAATGAGAATGTTTGGAAATTAACAGCAATAATAAACTTAAAGTCACGCTGGAACTACTAGTATATGCAATCGCTCTTTTATCAAATATACAGTAGACTGTCAGTAATATGGAGCCAAGCACTCTCTGTAATATAAATGTAAAAGTCTAACTTAAAAAAAAATTAAAGAGGGCGCTACTGAAACTATTTTTGGTGGCTCCGCTGAAAGCATCACTGATGAGAATTTTATATTCGAAGCACGTGTTTGGTGCATGAAAATTGGTTTGGAATTTTTTTCAAGAAGGTATAGAGTTGGAACCCTTCGGCATTATTAGACATGCATACATGGTCTTTTTAGTTTCTATAGAACCAAACGGGTTAATTAATGAAAGACACTGCTCCAGGTTTAAGTCATGAGAAAAAAATGTTGTTTAAAGTATACTACTTCTAATAAATCTAAAGAGTTTGTGCTGTTTATAGAACACATTGAGCACATAGAAATGAATAATTTATTTTTATTATATTTACATTACTAGTAGATTCCTCATGTTAAAAGCCCATTAGGCAACTAGAATTATATTCCAATAACTTGGGTTGCTATTGTGACGTCACGTTCAAGTTTTGCTTGTAAGGAGAATTTACCAACGTTAAGATACATTTTGCGCTGTTACAGGCAAAATGTACGATGTGCTTGCAAATATAAATGACCGATAATTATAATAAATGTAAATGTAAGTAATGACTGTCTTACGTGCAAATTTTCAGAGAAACGCTTCGCGAATCACGGAATTTGCACGTGACCAACCAGAATTATACACCCATGAACACCAAAAGTAAAACAGTCATTTCTTAAGTAAGCGGCAAATCCTATGTAAAAAATCATCATTATTTAAATACCTAAACAATAAAATGATTCAACATTAAATGTTGAAAAGAAGTATCTCTCAGGAACTTCAGTCCTTTGATTAATTTGTTGTAATGACTGCCAAGAAATTAAGCTGGAAGAATATGTAAATTCATAGAACCATTTTAAGAACAGATAAATTTGCAGCATGGGCCAGCTATGTAAAATTAGTCTGCAAGAAGTATGGCCTTTGTTGAATACATAATATGAAAGAAATAACCCTTAATTTCCAAATAAAGAAGTGAGTTTTGGACGAAATATTTTTCTGACATTTTCTTATACATTTTTTTTTCTTGAATTGCAGTAATTACGAAAATGTGAAAATGTGTATTGAGCCGCACAAAGATAAATGTAAAAATGATACAAACATGAAGCAGATTATGCAGTCATTAACCAACATGGAGCGTTACTGCAAAAAAGGTAATTATATGTTTTTTAACAGATCGTATTAAAGAGGTATACCCTGTATCTTCTAGGAAATGGAGTATATTATCTAATTTTATCATGTTGGTTTTAATGGGAAAATGAACATACAAAACGTTCAATCTTCCCAGGTATATAAACAAACAAAGCATATCTTATTCATGTGTGTTAGCCATCGAATTTAAAATGTTTACGAACACAATATTTATAAATAAACTCATGTCGTAAAAGGTGAGCTTTATCTCACGAAGCTTTCTAGTCATCAATCTGGAAAGGTTTGAAAGTTTGTTAACTACCTACTAAATAATCTGTGAAAATCTACCCTACCTTATATTACGTTGAATGATATATGTCGTTTTTATTTCAAATTTTTAATCATGGTAATGCGCACGCGTAACTTCGGGGTTTTCAATTTTCGTTGTAAATATTGTGAGCCAGAAATATTTTCAATAAATTATCTTGATATTTTGATATCTTGGAGGGCTTCAGTGCTAAAATTTTGTAATTAATGGAAAGTAAATAACTTTGGCAATGCTAGAAAAATACAGTTTGTATTCTACAAGTTATATTTTATCCAATTTTTGACGATATTACAGTGTCTACAACTTTAATATGTATAAGGCCATACCACATTAATTAAATGTTCTTTGGATTACCCGAACCAATTTTTTTTTTCAAAATTCAAAAAACTACTATTATAAAATGAAATGCTCGCCCGCACAATTTAATTTCTGTCTCAAGAATTTTTTAGAGTCTGTTCTGATTTCTGTAAAACTGTTAAGTCTCAAATTGTGAGAAAGCAAAAATGATACTTCTTGTGTTTGAAAAATTTTATTTGCAGCAAATTTGTTGTCCAATATACATGACACTGGAAGCTCCGCAAAATACGTTACAAATGTTAAAGATTATGCATTTTTCTATCATTACACAAAATTTCATACCATTTTGACAAAAAACTGATTTTTAATGAATTTTTGAATTACTTATTGCAAAATGTTATTTTTAGCCTGACAATGACTTTGAACTTTGAACCTGACGATTGTCCTTAAGAAATGATTGCCTTTTGTCCCAAAAGATCTATACTAAGGAACATTTGTGCGAAATATGATCAAATTCTAATGTACATGTAGGGTTTAGGAGAATCCATCAAATTCTAATGTAGGGTTTAGGAGCTTGGGCGGAAAGACGGACATAACGGCGACTATATGCTTCTCTGCGAGCATAAAAAGGGACTAAAACCTTCAGAAAAAACTGTAAATATTTCATGAACAACGCGCTAATATGCACGCACACCATGCCATTTTCCGTTTTTGTTTTATATATGACGCAACCGTCCATCCCCCCCCCCCAAAAAAAAGATCGGATCATTACTAAAGAATATGACTTTATAACAAGAAAGAGAAATTTATTGTACAGAAGTGCAACACATATGAATTCATCCCTTCTAGGCTGTGACTTAGGAAAGCTACAGATGTGTCTAAATGACATGAAAGAAGTTGGAAATTTAGACGGAATTTATGCCAACGTAGATACTATTTGCTCGTAAGTAGAGTATATCATATTGAAATCTAATTTCACATGTTTTAAAGGCCCAGCTAAATAGATCGCCGACGGATTGAAATGCTAGTTTACGATTGGGCTGCCCTTTTTTTCTGTCAATAGATTCATATTTTGGATTTTGGATTTTTTTAGATTTTTTATTTTCCTTTCCTTTATTCTGACCTCCAATATCATTGATGAAAAATAATATGTCGTAACTGGAATATGGCACACTTAATTGGAATTTATACTGTTAAATTTTATCTATACCATCCCCTGAATTATTGATTGACCAAGTTAATTGTATAATCTTCATATATTGGATGATATACATATTCATTTCCACATAGAAAAGTTCAATCATACGAGCAGTGTTCGCAGCCTATAATTGAGAAATGTTTAGAAAAGCAGGAGCAAGGATTTGGTATGGCTAAGAAGAGAGCCGAGATGGTGAATCAAATGACAGATTTAATATGTGTCCAAGAGAGACAAGGTGCGTCAAACATGTTTGATATTCATACTATGGTACAATAAGATGGCTTTGCAATGACCTTTATCAGCTGTTCAATAGCGAACAAATATTTTATCATAGTAAAAATGGTAACATAAACGTCATAGCAATTATAGCAGCTCTTCTTAATTAATAGATCTTGTATCTTTTTCAACATTTACATTTTTTATACTTGTCGAATTTCCGAGCATTCCATACTTACAGTTTGAAATACTCTTCAATTTGTTTAAAACGAATTTCCTTTAAATTTTGAATAATTCTTTATTCATAACCATCTAAACTCCCAATGTGAAGTATTCCGTACTTGCACTTGACTCTAGAGATTGTTCTTAAAATAAAGTTGTCCGTCTTCTTTTTATGGTGCCGTGTTACTGTCTACGCCTGTTTGTCCGATTTTTCTTTCCTAGCGAAAAGTGGTTCAATTCAATTTATATATATCATATTTTTAAAAAAAGAATTTCTAAGTTGTTTGATTATGATATTTTTCAAATTTAGATTTCAGATTTTGTGTTTGACTTTGATTGAATGATTTGACCTTTTCTGTGAGACTGAAGTGACAGATGTTACTAAAGTAGATATTTCTTACTCTTTCCTTGATGCCTGACCTGTTGCTCCTTTACAGAATGATTAGGTTGCTTTGTTTTATTATGTTATGTCCTGATTTTGTTTGTCGTTTACTGATGAAAGAAAGGAGGGATCTCCAACATAACTCAGCTCCCACAGCAACACACCGAAACAACCATTGGAAAATCACAGAAAAGACATACATTGTAAGAGACGGAATAGAAAACACGAAATCAAAACACCAAACATAAATTTTGTGTTTGACATTCATACATTGAGGCTGTTTGACAATCGAATCTGACAGTTTGTATCGAAACTTTACCCTCTGATTGTGGGGTAAATAAAGTAAAGAGGAATTACATGTAGTTGACGAAATTTACGTGTCTGTTTGGTTCCTGAACGTCATGAAGTATTACTGCATCATTTTGTTATGTATCATGTACTTCTAATATAGGGTTTTTAGTTTGACTTTCATTCACTCATGTCACTCACTCATTTCGGTATGATAGGTATGATAGGTTAAAGTAGGTAAAATATCGAATATTTAAAGCATTTTGCAGGAAAGCGTGAGATTCATGTACGTTTTCAAGCAATTTTTTCCCAAATATCTCTTTTATTTTCCATAATGTAGGGATCGCTATATGCTTGTCCTCAACCCATCATTGCGTAATGTTAAGTATGATGTCGCACATTTGATACTTCGAAAACATTGTGTCCATAGACTCTTTCATATTATCTAGGGCACTGAATTTAAAGCTCAGTCCCGGGGGACAAACAGTAGATTGCGCATGCACCAGTGACGTCATTTTAATGTTTCAGGACATCTAGCGCGGAATCATGTTTCGTTTGTTCCACAAAAACGTCTTGCAACCGTTGAATTATTATTCATAATTATATTCATGTTTTGCCAATTGTAATAGCTTTAAAACAGATGGGAACCTGTTTCAATAAGTCCGACGTAGCAGTAGAAATGGAAAAATGCGGGAAATTAACAACTCCAAATACAAATGAGGATGGAGAGTTCGAAGAAGAGGTGTCGGAAGCTGTCCAATGCGAGTAAGTGTACATTTATACAAATCTAAAAGAAAGGAGGTGATCTACAACAACACTAGGTTGCAGCACCTACAGCAAAACCCCAAAACACCTAATGCAAGAAACACAGAGCAGACACGCACCTAAAGAGACGCAAAAGGGACAAGAAATACTAACTCACACCATAGAAACATCAGACACAAAATACACCACATAAACCAACGAGGCCAATGGGCAACCGGTGCTGATTTATGACGGCCATCTGCAAGTAGCAGACAGAGTGGTTATCCGAATTACGTGTGCGCACAACCCTCCCACTTTTCTGATAACCCAGAGGAGAACGGACAATTGTGGTGTAAAATAACATAAACTTCTCACTGTAAGATGAAGATACAAACAGCAGCTTGACGCAGGGACCCAAGGAGCACACAGATGGATATGTAAATGGATATAAAAATAGAAGGTATGCGAAATACAGTCCGTGCTCTGCCGGCTGTAGGGAGCTCATACATCTGATCACTCGAGGAGTCCGGCTGGCATTCAGAGAGGACAGATGGTCGGGGCCCTGTCTTCTCTAAGATGTTTGTAAAGGGCCCGTCATGGAGTCATTCTTAACAATGCGCTGGTACAAGAATGTAGTTTTGTCCAGTACCAAGCCAAGTGTCCGTCGGGTGACAGAAGGATCATATCAACGATATAAAAAGCGTTTGATGATTCTAACATAATTTCGGTGGTAATTCTGTCTACCATTGATCCTTCTTATTTTGTTAAATATGTCACCATAAAATTTCAGTGTAAATTCTAATGAATTTGCCTTACCTTCTCGACTATGAGCCTTAATAACTGATTGGTACTTCTTCGATGTATAATCAAGCAAAATCTTGCCCTGCATTAGCCGTTGAATGCAAAAATATCATGTGTACTGCTTGTAGTAACCCTCTCTCTTTTGATACATGTTCTTTTAAGTTTGTATGCAATTACGATAATCTGAGGTGTTGCTTATTGCCCGCGCAGCTCTGTTCGGAAATCGGAAATGAAATTAATTTTAATTTTGTATGCTTTATCGGAATATTATCCAATTAAGATTGATATCAAGAGATACATCACGAACTCTCTTAACTAACTGTGTAAGTCATTTATATCCGTGCGACCATTACTATGCTTACCTTTAAAGAAACAAGTTTTAGACTTTTGTCAATGTTAGCGTGACGTCGTTGACATTCTCCATAGAGTCTCGCTCAAATTAACATGGAAAAGTCCCCATTTAAATCAAATTCCTTTCACTATGAGCATATCTAATGGTCGTGTTGACATATCACTAACACCGTTAGTACGAGAGTTCGAGATCTATCCCCTATGTAAATTTCAATCAGAAAAGGGGTAGGGCCACAAAGCCCCTACATCGGTCCTGTTTCGTAACATTTGAATAAATTGAATATGTTTTATGATTTGATACTTTGTAAAGTTCTTTACTAAATTATGCGTTGAGATTTTGTAAATAATGTATTTTTTATCACTAAGCCCTTTGAAAATCCTATAATCGGCAATTTCCATGAAATTGCTGCAAAACCTACATGTTTTTTTTTTTAAATAAGCCTTGGCCACATGCTTCGAGAAACATGGAAAATCTACAAATGAAAGATAATCATTGTTTCTCGACACATGTGGCCATATCGAAATACTCCACTAAAGACATTTGACCATATTTTGTCAATAAAGCCTAAATGACGTCACTTGATGACGTCATAAGATTTCCAATGATGCTTCCGTTGGTGATATTTTCCTTTCAGTAAAAGCGGGAAACATTCATTATATTTTATGTAATATATCAAGCATTTCTCATTTAGTTAAATTTCAAGGAAAATTACATGCTCGTTTCAAAACAAAACTTCATTTTTTCGATTTCCGAAGTGAGCTGAGTGGACAGTGATACTTTTGAAATGGTAGCCAACAAAGGTTGAAGATACATCTTTATTCATCCTGAAAATGAAAATAATCTTTCACACTCTTTGGCCATATTATATTGTTTAGATTGAGAATCACTGACGAGGGTTAAGTACGTCTTTAGCATCATTTAAAACCTGATAAATTTTCAGCATGGACCAGACATGCACGTTTCGGGTACTAAACCCTCGTCAGTGATCCTTAGTCTAAACAATGTAATATGGCCAAAAAGTATGAAAATTATGTCCAAAAATGTACCAAATGACGTAGCAGAATGGGTGGGATATGATGCTACAGGACCCACGTTTTAGAAATGTCAAGAAATTTTGTAACAGAAAATTTCAAATGCGTTGAAGAGACAGACGATCAACCGAAGTTGATCGAACTTGGCTACATGTGCCCTCGGGGACTCTTGGTCCACCAGCAGTGACACTCACCAAGTAGTTCAAATGTTAAACGTCTTTAAATTCAATAGCATCATTTAAAACCTGATAAATTTTCAGCATGGACCAGACATGCACGTTTCGGGTACTAAACCCTCGTCAGTGATCCTTAGTCTAAACAATGTAATATGGCCAAAAAGTATGAAAATTATGTCCAAAAATGTACCAAATGACGTAGCAGAATGGGTGGGATATGATGCTACAGGACCCACGTTTTAGAAATGTCAAGAAATTTTGTAACAGAAAATTTCAAATGCGTTGAAGAGACAGACGATCAACCGAAGTTGATCGAACTTGGCTACATGTGCCCTCGGGGACTCTTGGTCCACCAGCAGTGACACTCACCAAGTAGTTCAAATGTTAAACGTCTTTAAATTCAATAGCATCATTTAAAACCTGATAAATTTTCAGCATGGACCAGACATGCACGTTTCGGGTACTAAACCCTCGTCAGTGATCCTTAGTCTAAACAATGTAATATGGCCAAAAAGTATGAAAATTATGTCCAAAAATGTACCAAATGACGTAGCAGAATGGGTGGGATATGATGCTACAGGACCCACGTTTTAGAAATGTCAAGAAATTTTGTAACAGAAAATTTCAAATGCGTTGAAGAGACAGACGATCAACCGAAGTTGATCGAACTTGGCTACATGTGCCCTCGGGGACTCTTGGTCCACCAGCAGTGACACTCACCAAGTAGTTCAAATGTTAAACGTCTTTAAATTCAATAGCATCATTTAAAACCTGATAAATTTTCAGCATGGACCAGACATGCACGTTTCGGGTACTAAACCCTCGTCAGTGATCCTTAGTCTAAACAATGTAATATGGCCAAAAAGTATGAAAATTATGTCCAAAAATGTACCAAATGACGTAGCAGAATGGGTGGGATATGATGCTACAGGACCCACGTTTTAGAAATGTCAAGAAATTTTGTAACAGAAAATTTCAAATGCGTTGAAGAGACAGACGATCAACCGAAGTTGATCGAACTTGGCTACATGTGCCCTCGGGGACTCTTGGTCCACCAGCAGTGACACTCACCAAGTAGTTCAAATGTTAAACGTCTTTAAATTCAATAGCATCATTTAAAACCTGATAAATTTTCAGCATGGACCAGACATGCACGTTTCGGGTACTAAACCCTCGTCAGTGATCCTTAGTCTAAACAATGTAATATGGCCAAAAAGTATGAAAATTATGTCCAAAAATGTACCAAATGACGTAGCAGAATGGGTGGGATATGATGCTACAGGACCCACGTTTTAGAAATGTCAAGAAATTTTGTAACAGAAAATTTCAAATGCGTTGAAGAGACAGACGATCAACCGAAGTTGATCGAACTTGGCTACATGTGCCCTCGGGGACTCTTGGTCCACCAGCAGTGACACTCACCAAGTAGTTCAAATGTTAAACGTCTTTAAATTCAATAGCATCATTTAAAACCTGATAAATTTTCAGCATGGACCAGACATGCACGTTTCGGGTACTAAACCCTCGTCAGTGATCCTTAGTCTAAACAATGTAATATGGCCAAAAAGTATGAAAATTATGTCCAAAAATGTACCAAATGACGTAGCAGAATGGGTGGGATATGATGCTACAGGACCCACGTTTTAGAAATGTCAAGAAATTTTGTAACAGAAAATTTCAAATGCGTTGAAGAGACAGACGATCAACCGAAGTTGATCGAACTTGGCTACATGTGCCCTCGGGGACTCTTGGTCCACCAGCAGTGACACTCACCAAGTAGTTCAAATGTTAAACGTCTTTAAATTCAATAGCATCATTTAAAACCTGATAAATTTTCAGCATGGACCAGACATGCACGTTTCGGGTACTAAACCCTCGTCAGTGATCCTTAGTCTAAACAATGTAATATGGCCAAAAAGTATGAAAATTATGTCCAAAAATGTACCAAATGACGTAGCAGAATGGGTGGGATATGATGCTACAGGACCCACGTTTTAGAAATGTCAAGAAATTTTGTAACAGAAAATTTCAAATGCGTTGAAGAGACAGACGATCAACCGAAGTTGATCGAACTTGGCTACATGTGCCCTCGGGGACTCTTGGTCCACCAGCAGTGACACTCACCAAGTAGTTCAAATGTTAAACGTCTTTAAATTCAATAGCATCATTTAAAACCTGATAAATTTTCAGCATGGACCAGACATGCACGTTTCGGGTACTAAACCCTCGTCAGTGATCCTTAGTCTAAACAATGTAATATGGCCAAAAAGTATGAAAATTATGTCCAAAAATGTACCAAATGACGTAGCAGAATGGGTGGGATATGATGCTACAGGACCCACGTTTTAGAAATGTCAAGAAATTTTGTAACAGAAAATTTCAAATGCGTTGAAGAGACAGACGATCAACCGAAGTTGATCGAACTTGGCTACATGTGCCCTCGGGGACTCTTGGTCCACCAGCAGTGACACTCACCAAGTAGTTCAAATGTTAAACGTCTTTAAATTCAATAGCATCATTTAAAACCTGATAAATTTTCAGCATGGACCAGACATGCACGTTTCGGGTACTAAACCCTCGTCAGTGATCCTTAGTCTAAACAATGTAATATGGCCAAAAAGTATGAAAATTATGTCCAAAAATGTACCAAATGACGTAGCAGAATGGGTGGGATATGATGCTACAGGACCCACGTTTTAGAAATGTCAAGAAATTTTGTAACAGAAAATTTCAAATGCGTTGAAGAGACAGACGATCAACCGAAGTTGATCGAACTTGGCTACATGTGCCCTCGGGGACTCTTGGTCCACCAGCAGTGACACTCACCAAGTAGTTCAAATGTTAAACGTCTTTAAATTCAATAGCATCATTTAAAACCTGATAAATTTTCAGCATGGACCAGACATGCACGTTTCGGGTACTAAACCCTCGTCAGTGATCCTTAGTCTAAACAATGTAATATGGCCAAAAAGTATGAAAATTATGTCCAAAAATGTACCAAATGACGTAGCAGAATGGGTGGGATATGATGCTACAGGACCCACGTTTTAGAATGTCTGGTCAATGCTGAAAATCTATCTGTTCTTAAATGCTATTGAATGTGAAGATATTGAACAACTTAACCACAAAAAGTGTATCAGCCCTGAGCATGACAACCTTTAAAAATGATATGATCGCTGAGCGATATAAGTCCCCTACCGGCGGCAAATATTTATGTCCTGCAACTCTGCCTATGAATTACTCTTCAATTAAACATGAATTTTAATTAAACTTACTGTCTGTGCAGTTCAGTTCTGCGGTTTTATCTGCTTTATCGATTCTAAGAAGAGGTCAAGCGTGACGAAAGTTGAACTTGCTCTGTATCTATCCAAGACCAAGCTATGTATAAAATGTTACCTGAATATCTCTAATTGTTGCAGAAAAAAGTCTGCAAAACTGACAAAAACTGAATTGAGCAAGTCATCAAGGGGCATAACTCCTCGAAAAATAGGTCAAGCGTGACGAAAGTCGAACTTGCTCTGTAACTATCCAAGAGTAAGCTGCGTATCAAATTTCACCTGAATATCTCTATTTGTTGCAGAAAAAAGTCTGCAAAACTGACAAATACTGAATTTTCCAAGTCATCAAGGGGCATAACTCCTCGAAAAATGGGTCAAGCGTGATGAATGTCGTTCTTGCTCTGTAACTATCCAAGACCAAGCTGTGTATCAAATTTCATCTGAATATCTCTATTTGTTGCAGAAAAAAGTCCGGAAAACTGACAGAAACTGAATTTTCCAAGTCATCAAGGAGCATAACTCCTCGAAAAATAGGTCAAGCCTGACTAAAGTCGAACTTGCTCTGTAACTACCCAAGACCAAGCTGTGTATAAAATTTCATCTGAATATCTCCATCCGATGCAAAAAAAAGTCCGGAAAACTGATAATCGGACAGACGGACAGATGGATGGACGGACGGACAGACAGACCGAGAGGAAAATAAGAGTCCCCTTCGGCGTTGCCGGTATGGGACTAAAAAGCGAGAGGGGTTAACTTGGTGACATTAACGCACATCAATGTAGTGTACGGTGAAGAAAATTTACCTGATTGCAATAGAACGAAAAAACCACATCTCATTACCCACCGACGTAAAATTTTTCTCACCTCGTTATTTGATTTTCGTTAGAAGAAAGAAGGGGATCTTCAACAACACTCGGTTGCAGCACCCACAGCAAACCCCCGAAAAACCTAATGCTAAAAAATAGATTAGACACGTACAAAAAGAGACACAAAAGGTACAAGGAACGCCAAACACAAATGACTACACATAAACCAAAGAGATCAATGGTCAATCGATGCCGATTCAGGACGACCATCTGTCACGCTTGTAGCAGGCGGTATGGTTATCCGGATTACGAATGCACGACCCTCCTACTTTTACGATTACCCTGAGGTGTCACAGAACGTACAATTGTATTGTAAAATAACTCCTCACTGCAAGATGACCATACAAACGGACAGCATAACGCAGGGGTCCAAAAACACACAGATGGATATGAAAACAGAAGGCGTACGGAATACAGTCCGTATTCCACCGGCTGTAGCGAGCTCAATATGATTCTTCACTCTTTGCGAAACTCAAGCTATATTCATTTATTTCGCCATGACTCATCAAAGCTAACATTTCCGGTTTCGATTCTAGAGCACCTACGCCAATTCTGCACATTATTTCATATATAACATGATAATTTTCGCTCTGTGTTTTACTTTCACTCACTGATTAAAATCTTCGTGTTTACTATAGGAGAATGTCAAAGTTTGAGGATTGTTTAGATGTGTCACTTAAGGATCCATGCGGAGCGGATGCTGCCCGTGTAGCTACCCGTGTTGGTAGGTCCATGATGCGCATCATGTACGATGCTAAGGATTTGGAATGCCCAGGAGGTGAGGATTATTTAAGAAAGAGATCAAAAGGACCAAACCATAGAACAATGGTAATACGTTCGCTAATCTAAAGGTCCGATCTGTGCTTACTAAACGAGTAATAAATAGAGGAGTAACTAATATAGAAAAAAAATATGAGAAAAACAACATAGATAACAGTAACTTACCTTCCTCGCATGGCTATGGTATGCTCATTTCAAAATTAATACACTTATTAAACAAGATAAGAAGTGTTCTTTAAGGTCTTGACAAATCATCATTTTTACAACTCTTTGCAAGAAAGATGTGATACTAGTATTAGATAAAGTTGCCCTTGATGCTTCTATGTATCTGTGTCTTGTTGTCTCCGTCTGTTTGTCCGATTTTTCTTATCTCCTAGTAAATATAACAAAAAGAATAATTAATTTAATGGTTAATTCTTATGTTTATGTTCGTTACGGTCTGCGTACCCTAATATACGTTTGTTCTGTTTTTCAGATGCCTCTAACAGATTGGAAAGTGGATTATTACTACTCCTACTTGCATTGATTGCTTCTGTTGTCTTTTGAAAACTGATATAATAATACATTTCGGATGATTTATGTAAGGAAGAAAGTTTCAATAGGTAAAATTTACCAGCCAATTTGGTATCGACTATTAAGAGAGTGATTTCTGTTCTAATTTGAATATTACCTTCATTCGTAAATGCAATAAGGTACGACAGCATCTCTGAAGATCTAAACCTAAAAATAAATATCATGATTCATTATAGCTACTTCGACCATGTACATTGTAGAATAATTTTAAAATTTTCCAAAGTTACGACTGACCATTCACATACTAGAAATCTTAAATTGGTCTGCACCCAGAGCCATGTGCATGTAGTGCGAAAATGATTGAATTTGTGGTTGATTCTGTAGAATGAATGTATTACATATTGCTTTTATATGAATAACATTTATACATCTTATTTGATATGTGCAGGTCATTGTGCACAACGTTTACAAATTGTTCTATTATGTTTTCATTACATTTTTATATGATGTTCATCAATTTCATTTTATGTTGTATGTATTTAACAATTGATAAAAATGGGTAAAGTATCGATGTTGCATAAACGTTTGTGTTTTTAAGCTTACAAGTAAAATCCTTGTATCTATTGAAAGAGCAATTTCAATAATGAGTATAAAATCAACGACTGAATCTCATGAGTGATATTACTGCATCGGTTTAAGAAACAATAAGCTTCGCATATTGTACGCAAGATTTTTATAATTCGCGTGGTTTTACACGTTTTTTCTTGCAATTTTGTAAAAAACAAAACATGTACAATATAAAATGGCCTTTTTCAAATAAAAATGTGTTTTAGATAACATTATAATTCAAATATTCATTTATTCGCCTCCTTTTCGATTCAAACATACTTTTTCAAGTGCACGTCATGTGCATCTCTAGAAAAGTTAAGTTAGTTCCAAAATCGATTTCACAAAAGACAGATGTATATTCATGTCATCAAAGCGAGTACCTGACAGCTTAGCTGGTTAGTATTATTGTACATTGTTGTAGAATTGTAAGAATGCTTTAACGTGCTAAAAGTGTATTTTGAATTGACATTCAATAAACTTCTTATATACAAATGACTCCTCTTTATCCTACAAAAAGCAAACTTCTTGACGGTTAATGAGTTTGCTTTGAAAAAGTTGTACCGAATGTTGAGTAAATGTTTCTAGTATTCATAGAATGTCGAAGAGAAAGTTGCCTTGCTCTTAACTCGTGCATTTCTTTATTTGATAAGTTGTAAAGCTTTTGTGTAAAAAAAATCATCATGTCCATATCATCGAATGTCAGAAAATAAAGCCTTTGTGAAAAAGAAATAACTGAAACGTATTGAAAAATGTAGGATATGTCATTCCTCATTAAGAATAAGGTATCAATCGTCGGAAACCTGTATCTTCTCCGTAATACTATATACATTAGATATCGTAGGGCAATAAA
This sequence comes from Pinctada imbricata, assembly GCA_033119305.1. Taxonomy (NCBI): domain Eukaryota; kingdom Metazoa; phylum Mollusca; class Bivalvia; order Pterioida; family Pteriidae; genus Pinctada; species Pinctada imbricata. Next base: position 7,507,054 of record VSWD01000014.1, on the reverse strand, counting down.
CTGTTATGATTTCCGAAGAAGAAAGAAAGCACATATCTAAATCTTTGTTCCATTGGAAAATTCTTGTCAGCGAGGTTACGAATTTCAAATTTATAGAGATATTAGTGAAAGAAATGTTATAAAAGTTCTAGACAAATTCTATTGAAGATAGCAATTGACAGTCGAGCCTGGCCCGTTTTGATCCGTGCATGAAAAAATATTTCGTAGATAACAATGTATAAGAATAAAAAGAAAACAAAGCGTCAACTCTTATGTTCTTGTCATTACATAGTTATTGCATTAAATGTATGTTTCAACCTCACATTTTTGTTCATTTAATTCAAAAACATATGATTGAAATATAGATGTTCAGAAGCAGTATTGGTCATTTTTCAAGCTATACAGAATGTCGGGTAGAACTTTCGAATGATTGAAAGTAAGCACGCTTCAGCAAGTTAAACACGGGACTGTTGTTCATACATCCCACGTTTTTCATACGCCCGTCATAAGGCGTATTTTGGTATGACGCTGTCCGTCCGCCTTACCTTGTGGGCGCAATGCAGCCGAAACTGTTAGCCCTAGAAAATTCAAATTTACCATGCAGATAGCATACAGAAAGAAGAGACGAAGAACCCTATTGATTTTTGGTCAAAAACAAAGGAGGAAATCTCCAACAACACTAGGTTGCAACACCCACAGAGCAGAGACGCACAGAAAGAGATGCAAAAGGGACAAGGAACACCAACTCACACCAAAAAAAAAAAACATCATACACAAAAGAACTACACATAAACCAACGAAAAATGGATACCGATTTAAGACGGCCATCTGTCACACAAGTAGAAGACGGTGTGGTTATCCAGATTACGTGCGCACGACCCTCCCACTTTTACGTTTAGCCACAAGTTTTGAAGAACATACAATTGTGGTGTAAAAAAACCTCCTCACTGTAAGATGAACATACAAACAGACAGCATTACGCATGGGTCAAAGAAACACATAGATTGATATGTTAATGGATTAAAATAAAAAAAAAACAGAAAACATACGAAATACTGTTCGCACTCTGTAGCAAACTCATGCATGTTATCACCCGAGGAGTCCGACTGACATTCAGAGAGGACAGATTGTCGGGGCCTTGTATTCTTTCAAGATGTTTGGACAGGGCCCGTCATATATATATGCATGGAATCCAGTCGTCCCAGTCACTCAGTGGCATTCTTAAGAATGCGCTTGGACATAAGTAAGAGAAGATCCTGACAATAATCTCAACAGCGCTCACGATAGAGCACCAAATTGAGCATCGACGGACCCCTAGCAAGCTAGAGGTGGGACCAGGTGCCCGGCAGGAGTAAGCATCCCCGTTGGCTAGCCGCACCCGCCGTTGATGTTCATGCACGATAATGAAAACAATATATAAAATACATGCACTGCACTGTCTAAGGTTATGTCTATATAGAAAGTGCTATGGCGACCATGTCAGGGAAAAATATTAAAAACACTTACTGTCAATCCCTTCGCGGGGAACATTTTTACGAGCTCCACACGGCAAAGTGCATAAGTGTGACACAAATGCGTTAAAGAAGATTCTGACAATAATCTCAACAGCACTCACAATAGAGCACCAAATTGAGCATCGACGAACACCTCGTAAAGTAGAGATGGGACCAGGTGCCCGGGAGGGGTAAGCATCCCCTGTTGGATAGCCGCACCCGCCGTAGATGTTCATGCACGATAATGAAAACGATATATAAAATACATGCACTGCACTGTCTGAGGTTATGTCTATATAGAAAGTGCTATGGCGACCATGTCAGGGATAATATTCAAACACTTACTGTCAATCCCCTCGCGGGGAACATTTTGTACGAGCTCCACACGGCAAAGGGCATAAGTGTGACACAAATGAGTTAAAGAAGATCCCGACGATAATCTCAACAGCACTCACAACACAGCACAAAATTGAGCATCGACGGACTCCTAGCTAGCTAGAGGTGGGATCAGGTGCCCTGGACGAGTAAGGCTGTAGATTGGTTCAGTACCTAGCAAAGTGACCGTGAAAGAAGGATCACATCAACGATATAAAATTTTGATTACTGAAGAAGAAAGCATGTTCGTTAATACATGTTACGGGTCTACTCTGTGGTCATATTTCATTGTTTAGATTGAGGATCACTGACGAGGGTTAAGTACCCGAAATGTGCATGTCTGTTCCATGCTGCAAATTTATCTTTATACTTTAATAACTTTACAACACTCTGAAAAATTATGGATGAGACCGAAGGTCTTTCGTTACATGTACATGCTGTCTAAATTACACACATACTTTTGGTAGAAAACATGGACGGATCAAGAAACGTTTTGCAAAGGGGGTGTCCAGCTTAAGGATTTTAAAAAAAATAAACGTAAAAAATATACGTAAAGGAGGGGGGTTCAGCATTCTTTCATGACAAACTCTTGTGGTCAGGAGATGGGATGGGTGGTTCATGATCCCTGTAACGCCTTTCACCCCCCGTTGATACACGTTTAGAAGATTGGTCAGAAACAAATTGCTACATTATTTCTGTCCAGTGCTTCTGTCCTCATCATTCTGCGCATGGCGATATATTCTGATATTTGTAAGAGAGTTATCATGTATTCTTCACAGTACACAATGTTTGATATAATGTATTGGAAGCTACATGTAGGTGTCAGGTATAAATGTAACTCGGTTGTTATGATCATTATTTGTATGGGCAAGGTGGAACAACTGACCGAATTCACTTCGACCTGATTATGTCTCACCTAATATTGGTTCCTGCCACTGCTTTTCCGTGCATCTCTATTTACGTTAGCAATGTTTACATCAACAAAGGAACAGCGATAGTGTTCAGTGAAGTCATTGACCGCGGAGAACATGCCTTGTGATTACTCCGTATGCACGTATCAATGATGTTGGTATCAAACAAACAAATAATAAAAAGAAACACATTGGCTATTGAATTTAGCCTATTGAAAAGAAAAAAATGATTTAAAAAAAATGTTACACGTCTTCAAATTCAGTATCATCATTTAAGATCAGATAAATTTGCAGCATGGACCAGACATGCACGTTTCGGATACTTAGTCAAACATTGTATCAAATTCAATTTTGTCTTCATGAGAAAAAGAATGAAATAGATAATAAAATATGTGTTTGTGAAATACGAATGTCCCGTGTCTTTGTAAGTATCAACACATTTTTAATAGGATAAAGGTCAAGAGGTAAAAAAAAACATGATGGTATAAAAGAAAAGATCTTGTCACAAGGAATACACATTTGAAAAATCAAAACCCTAACGGTTCATTCTAGCCGTTTATTTGTTGATGCACTGTTTTTAAAGTAATAATTATAAAAACTAGATGGCTACTGTTGCAAGCAACAGACGGATTCCTCCTTTATTAGACCTTCCTCGGAACTGAAGTGTTAAAATTCGAAAAAAGAAGATGGTAAAAAATATAGTTGCTTTTGTACCTTATTCACTTTAGCAGATGAGTCAAAAGAGCGTATGTCTAATTTGGAACTCTTATTTATTTATCAAAAAAATAGAAGAAAAAAAAACCTTTCATTTTTACGAAAGCTTTAAACTCCATGCTCTATATCAAATCCTTCACAATTACATTCTCACAACAGAATTGCACAATGATTTTGCAATGAGATGTATTTCTATTAATAGAAAATGACAACAACATGAAAGTACAGATATGTAATACTACTAAGAAAAAAAAAAAAACAACAGAAAACAAGAAGAAAAGAGTTATCTTTCTTATACTATGTTAAGTTCAAATAAGAAGGACTACTTGTGTGAAGAATAAATAGTATAGGACCAGAAATGTGAATTCTACAGGAGGAAATGTTTGATATGACCTTGAGAATGATTATTTGACCTTGAACCAATGTCACAGATGAAAGATAAGTATTGTAGGTTATTCTCATCAAAATTGATCTTAAACTGATCAAAGTTCAGTATCTTATCAACCAAAGTATGCTGTGACCATGAAATCGAACAAACGACCTTGGGTCAAGGTCAAGGTGAAAGGGCTTGATGCAAGGAATATTTGTGTAAAGTTTGAACTCTCATCGTCAAACAGTCTTTGTTTTACAGGCAAAAGTTTGTAGTGACCTTGAGAAGTCGAATTTGACCTTGGGTCAAGGTCAAGGTGAAAGGGCATGGCTCAACGATTATATGTATGAAGTTTGAACTCTCAAAATCAAACCGTTTTTGTTCTATAGGCAAAAGTTTGTTGTGACCTTGAGAAGCAAAATTTGACCTTGAAACAAGGTCAACATTAAATGACTACCTATAAGTTACCTACCATCCAAGTTTTAACTCAAAATCTCAAAAACTGAGGAAATTGGCACTGTGCCAATTTAAAATTCCATTTTCAACTCTTAATAGAGCGAAAACCGTAAATATTTCATCGAGCATGTAGCATATAAAAGTTTGCACATTTTCCAAAGAACAATATAAAACAAATGTCGTTCAAATCGTACGGTAACTTTAGGAGTTATGAGAGTTTAAAGATTTGACCTTTGATGACCTCTAGCGGGGGCATATGTGAACTTTTGGACAAGAAAAAAAATTTGAATTGAGATCTTGATATGCTCTTTCACATGGAATTTTCCACTTTATCATATATTGCGGTACTTTTTTGTAAAGTGTCTGGAACGTTTGGGGGTAAGAATAATAATAAGAATAATAAGAATAAAGAAAAGACAATACAATAACAGAAAGGATTCCGACGGAAGTCGGAATCCTTAAAAAACAATAATCGCGGTGTTAGATATTTCTATTAGATCACCTTGTCATGCTTGCTTAAGATGTACATAAAAGGTTTTATACTGAAAGTAAGTGATACCAGAGCTCGACAAAAGACATCATCAACCAAGACAATGCCCTGAACGTCAAATCTCTCTGCAAATTTTTTGATTATTACCTGATCTTTTCACGTATACTTAACGTAAAAAACAATAGTATAGAATCCTATCCAAAATGGATTTTATTAAATGTCGCGAAGTACTAAAGAAAACCTTAGATTACTATAACAAACGATGGCGTAAATCGGAGGGAGTCGAATGTCATTCTCTAAACGACTGGAAAATCCTAATTTTGAATATAACTGATATTCGAATAAATAACTTCCACAAAAATCCTCATCTTTTTGAAAATTCTAGTTCTAAATCTGACATATCAACAACTTTCATCTACAAATACGTATATCAAAAGGATATCAAAGGATCCCCTCCTTTCTTTTTTCTTAAAAACGAAGAACCCTTAAATTTTAAGGGGAAACTACAAGCATGGTTATAATGTTTTTTTTTTACTTGAAGGCACTTTAGAAATAAATTGCAGTTTATAGACGATATATACTAACTGCAATTACGGGTACATCCTGGTGTCAACAATCCCTCCTCTGTTTTAAAAGATTGTGAAAGTGGACGCTTATTTTACGTTTTTCATAAAATCTATCTTCATCAAAGCAAAAGAGGAATCATGGACCAAGTAAGATCATTATATGTATGACCAACAAAGGGATATCAACGTAGATCTGCACCTCATTACGTGAGAACGGAATTGACTAACTTATCTAAGATATTTGCAGCCTCACGCATTTCCGGTCTAGGTTTAAGGTGTTGTTTTTAATGCTTCATGCAAATCTGACTATGAAGAGACCTTAAGTCAATATATTCCGAGAGGAAGTACTTCAAGCCATAAAGCAAAGGAACAGTTCATGCGTTTGTAGATTGTATATTGCATTTCCTTTTTTTCCCTTTTTCAGATGTTTTAATTGCTTTTCATCTTGCTTCTGCATTACAGTGTATTACCTGAAAATCACGAAGTATCCAAACTCTGCTTGAAGTAAATAAGATAAAGAAAATCCTGACGACAATCTCAACGACACTACTCACAACAGAGTACCAAATTGAGCATCGACAGACCCCTAGCAAGCTAGAGGTTGGACCTGGTGTCCGGGAGGAGTAAGCATCCCCTGTTTGGATAGCCGCACCCTCCGTCGATGTTTCCGCATGAAAATGAAAAAAAAATCTACAATACCACGAATTCAAATATCCCAACTGTCAAGTACAGCACATATTAAGAATAACAAATTTGCCTGTTGCTCTCAAAGAACGTATAGAAAAGAATATGTAATGCTAGCAAAATATAATCCATTTGAACGTTGTGATTATTCTCTTGAAAAAAAACCCAACTAATTATTGATGGACAAATGAATTGAAAAAATAGAAAATAGATAAAACGGCGCTTATATTGTTAGTGTCCGCTCTTTCATTTTAGCGATTTACTCCTCATTCTTAATATAATGATTATGGAAACCTTCATTTAGCCACAAAAATAAATGAATAGACACTAATTTGTATGCATTGCTGACGGTATGTTTACTACGTTTAATTTACGATTCATAAATCGTGAAAATTGTGCAAATAAAATAATGTATGCTTAAATATACAGAAATTACTACACATTAAGTCGTTGAACATTTCTTTAATGAGCCTTTTGTTACTCTTCCGCATGCGCAGTTCGGAATTTAATCTTAAGTGATTTACTATTTTTTCACCTGTAGCACTAATGTTGTGAATAAATACTATTCGTTCGTACCTCAAGGTGATTACGAGGTATCAATGACAACTTGTATCTTCTCTCACGATAAGCGTGCTCCCTCCCTTCAATATTTATCTTTTCTTCAGAGAACGGATTGTATATTATAAGAAGTTAACATAAGACCAAGAAGATGAAATTCGACGATATTTTAGTGGAAATAGGTGAATTTGGAACTTATCAGAAACGCTTGTATGTTTTATTGTGTTTATCTGGGATCCCAGTTGCCTGCTTCATGATGCAGCTTGTATTTGTCATGGAAACGCCTAAATTCAGGTAAAAGAATGAAAATTACTAAATCCATCACTATTGATGGTCCAGACATATTTCCTTTCAGTTTCAGTTAAAATAGAATGGAGAAAAAAATAGAATCAAACGAAAGCATTAAAATTACAACTTGCAAAAGTATTCACATTCTGAAAGGCAGTATCCAAGTTTGTACTGATATAATTTGAATTTGTAGCATTCTAACCACTTAAAGATAATGAGGAGGTCCCAATTGTGTCGGCATTGCAGTGAAATATACGGGTGTTGCTATAAAGTTGGAGATGCTTACTTTCCCCGGGCAACTGATATCATATTCCTTTGGAATCTACGTTTTCTCCTTTGCAGAAAGATGTAGTTTTTTTATTTCTTGGTATTTCATTTATTTTGCAATATTAAACAAACAAGTTTCAGACTTATACAAATGTCTCATGTTGGCTCATATCTTGGCGTGAGGGGTCCAAGGTGAAGGAGAAAATTCGGAATACCCGGAGAAAAAGCCAAGCCGATGTCCGAGTGGGGGACCACCTACCCTCCCACATAAGACTCGCCGCCGAATCTGGGATTCGAACTCGGGATCTTAGAGGTGAGAAGCGAGCGAGCTATCACTGCGATAACCAGACCTTATATCCTGGCTTCATATTTTTGGAATCTGATTTTGGACTGTTCTGAGTTGCACAAATAAAAAGTGCAAGGTTTATTAAACATTTAGATGTATAACTACAGTACGTAATAAAAATCAGTCCAAGGAATGCATGTGTCGCCTGCGATACATGGTGAAACTTAGGAATCATGATGTACAAATCAGGTAAAATGTCTTGTTTTGTGATGTTGACAGCCATACGAGCGCAATCCAAAATGAAACTGATCATTCTGGAAAAAGGAATTTCATATGCAACCAGGACAGACTGAACCTCCCCGGGCACCTGGTCTTACTTCGGAGGTTCGCAACCGTTCCAATGGAAAATCTCGACTTTGAGAGTGAATAACTGATCAGTACATTCAAAACATTCAAAATATCCTCGTAGCGACCGAAGAACTTCCTGAATGATTATTTCAGTCGTTGAGTTTAATAACAGGAATTGAATAACCCTGAACGAGTAGCTTACATGTACTTGCAAGAAACAGATTAGCATGACTTGAATTGAAAAAAAGTGAATAATCAGGGTCGAGGCTATTTTAACTCTGTTTATAAGAATCTTCGTTACCTCTAGTGAGAACGTCAGAGGCTAACATCCTTATCTTCTCCAATCTCGAGGCAGTAAGCATATATTATTACTGAAATATAATTGAAGGATGGTTATGATCAATCATGTCAGATTGCTAGTGTCTAATGTTAAAGATAACTTTCATTTCCACTGTTGATTGATCACATGGATCATCTTTATTCACTTAGCTTGAATAAAAAAGGTCTAACGTGTTTTGTTTATGTTCTAAAGACATAATATATAAAATACAATAAAAATGCATGTATTTCTTAAACTAAGAAAAGGGAAGGATCTCCAGCGAAAGAAACCCGCAAGAAACTGACACAGATTGACATCAGACAAAACTACAAACCGCACAAGGACTACAAACCGCATACGTATCAGTTGGTAATTCCTGTTAGTTTTTAGCAATGGGTTGCAACCATTCGGACGTTTGGGTTTGACATATGCGTGATAAGATCGTCAACGTTGTATCATACGAAGACTCCAGACACTATCTACTGCATGGCGGCATTTTAATTATCATTTGATAAAAAAAAAAAACTAGTGAAATATTTCTATAATATAAACATGTTTCCCAACAGTTACCGCTAGTGCTAGTTTATACAGGTTAAAGATACGCAAAAAGCAAAACAATCAAACCTCATGAATATTTTAGGTAGAAAGTTTACGTAAACCTCGATGGAGGTGGAATTGACTGGTATTTTTCAAGGTCAATCCCGAAATAGAATTATTTAGAATATCTTCCGGTTCTACACTGTCTGTTAACAAGAATCACTCTTGATATTCGCATGCTTATTACACATGTATTGAGGTTTAGTATTCATGTACAATAAATGATAGGAACTGGGTAAAGACATGAAGCTCAGGACTTTTTTTCGTTCCTATCATTTTCCCTTCTTTGTTTACATATTTTCCATCAATATCAATTACTCTTTGGTTTGTCAGTTATCTTGCTAGATTATAAATAAACAATACAAGATATGTATCAACATTTGTTCACTTGGTCTATTAGTGCTTATATGATCTGAAACGAAATATAACTCGCAGATTGCTTTTGTCGTAAACAAAGCTTTATTAAAGGATTCTTCTGCCCCCTACATGCAAGATATTTCTTCAGATTATGTCGACATGCTAGATAACTATGTCAACATGCGACATAGTAATGTCAACATGCGACGTAATTATGTCAACTTGCGCCTTATGTATGTCAACATGCAACTAAATCATTTTGCATGTTGGCATAATTATCTTGCATGTTGACATAAATAAGTCGAATGTCAACATTATTATATTGCATGTAGACATACAAAATGTAACCTGTAGAAAAATATCTCGCATGTAGGAGGCAGAAGTATGCATCATATATATTAATGACAAGAGCTCAATTAATCATCCAAATCTTGTGGACTAGCTTAGCATAATTACTCTCACTCGACGAGATTGATCTGACTTAGATCTCCATGCGAAGATTCACTTTGCTCAATATGAATGACATGCTCTCATAAAATAATCAAAATTCTGCTGATTACGTAGCACAATCTATCCGTGCAATCTAGAAATGAATGAAAATATAGCACACTATAGCCTCTCTTCCTTCACATTCATTAAAGGTATTTCAGATAGAACCTTCATCGTAATGACACATTAACCGTTCTTTTATATTTTTACACGGCTTAACGACGGTTGTTGGTATCAAGCAAATTATGCCTACTCTCCTTTTTAATTCGGCCTTTCTTCCTATTTGAACACATGTATCGCTTTAATGAACTAAATAGGGTATTCTCCATTTTCAAGCGCACGTATTTTTGAAATAATATGGTCATTATAATTACTCTATTTAAATTTCACTTCTTATTTTTTCTTCCTATAAACATACGCAAAGTTCATGTATCAATTTTAATTTAGGTGTCATACCTAAATATATATACCTTTAATCGGATAAAAGAAATTCTTGAATTAGACTTGGGGCGCTTCAATAAACATTTTTGAATCAATTTAATATACATAGTATATTACATAAAGAAGATCCTGACGACAATCTCAACAGCACTCACCAACTTGAAAATGAACGGACCCCTAGCAATGTTAAACGTCTTCAAATTCATTAGCATAATTTTAAAGCAGATGAACTTACTGCATGGACCAGACATGTATGTTTCGGGTATCTAACCCTCGTCAGTGATCCTCAATCTTTACAATTTAATATAGCCAAAATGTGTGAAAATTATGTCCTAAATATACCGAAAGACGTAGCAAGATGGGTGGGATATTATGCTACAAGATGCAAGATGGCTGTAATATAATGCTACAGGACCCAGCTAGAGGTTGGACCAGGTGCCCGGGAGGAGTTAAAGTCCCCTGTTGTTTGGCTAGCCGCACGAAAATGAAAACAGTATCTACAAAACATGCACTGTCTGGGGTTATGTCTATATAGAAAGTTCTATGGCGACCATGTGAGTGAAAATCATTTAAAACACGTACTGTCAAACTCCTCGCGGGGAACTTTTTTCGAGCTCCATTTTTATTGATGAGAATTTATATATCTGAAACATGTATGTCTGGTGCACAGTTTCTATCTAAAAGTCTGCTCTCCGGCTGCAGAGTGGGTCACTTGCTTGTACTTTTATCTTTCTTAAAACTTAACTCAAATCAACGAACATAGTCAAGATGTCGTGGACATAACGATTACATAAAGTATTTTCATGACAAATTATCAATTTTCAGTGCCTTTTCACCCTTGCCTCTATCATCTCCAAATCTTGGCTATGATGATGTCAGTGTTAACATTTGAAAACGATAGTCTATTCGTGAAGATCAGGTGAAAAGTACCTAATTAAGTTCAGTGAATACCACGGCAGACGGTATATCACTGACCGAGGTCTTGCTACATTATGACCGCGGTAAATAGGTTCAGATGTTATGTAAACCAAGCAGCGTAAAATGTTTAATGTGCGTGCATAATTCTTAGTTTTCTTTGTGCGTTCGAGCAGCACACTTTTCATTCGTTATCTACTGATAGTATAGGACAAATTCTCGATTTGAAAATTATATCAAAGGAAAACTAAATGTAGTCCATCTTCTGATTAGGGTATATATAAAATTGGAACACATTTGGCTAGGAACCTGCGTACACATTTGATTATGATGAAAGCTTCCCCGCTAGCTACGTTAAAATTTTGTTTTGTTTTGATTTAGATATGAAAATGTAAGACATTAATTTTTAACAATGATATAAGATTACAGTTTTGCATAAGGCTCTAGTATATACATGTACATGTTATGTATAGGGTACGTCTTTATGTTATAGATAATTGCATTCTCTGAAAAGAAGATGCCAATTTCTTGATAATTATATATGTATATTTGATGTTTATTCAAACAATAAAATCTGAGAAAATAAATAGAAATTCTGTCGTTAAAATATTCTCCACTCTCGCTTCACAATTGTTATATAGATAGAGAATTGGTTAGAAACGGTAAATATTTCACAATACTATATAACTGGGATGTAACGTCGATTCTGATTGGCTGGCGTGCGAGTCATTATTTTCCGATAATGACCGCTGACGGAAGAAAATGACTCGGTGTGGTATCTGTCCTGATTTCGGTATTGACGTTAAAAATAATATAGTTATTTTGTTAAATATCAGAAGTTTAGATGTACTTTTCACAAAAAAGTGCAATAAATTGTTGAATTCTTGATTAAAAATGATGTGTTCATATTGTTTGAATCATTATTTTAATAATACTAGTATTTAGTCTTACTATTCGTTACAGAATACGACAAATAAGGACGGCCTTGGTCATTATGTCATCATAATGACCCGATGAGATTTGTAAGATATTAAAAATCTCATCGGGTCATTATAATGACATAATGACCTCGACCAAGTGCATATCTGTATAATAATTCATGGAAGCTGCTCTTGTCCTAATATGCGAGTTAACTGTCTTGTATGTACTCCTTCTCCTTTATATAGCCACATTGCACATATATGGTATATTTTATATTTCAAAAGAGAAAATTAAACAAGTGATATTCTCAATTATTTACATCTTGTACTCAATAATTTATGAAACTCGAGACTCTGCTGTCTTGCAAGACGATGTTACATTCTAAAACTGTCTTGATCGAGACCTCAAGTCTGCTACTTCCAACTTTTACAGAATTTAAGTTCTTTCTTCGGTAGGCCTATATTGGTATTCTGTCGTCAAGGCAACGGGGGGCTTAGAGAAAAAAAAAACTGATTAAATACTGATTAAGTGAAATTTAGGACTATATGATCAGAAATATATTTCAGAATGCACTTTGCTACAGTATACTTATTGTAACAGAATGTAACAGGAGGGTTGTGCGTACGTAATCCGGATAATCAGATTATAACAGCGTCTTGCAAGATAGCAGAGTTTTTGGTTCAATTCATAGTTTGACAACTTGTTTTTGGCTGTGGTGATATTGCTTTACGATTATCCTCATCTATTATCACAAACTAAGAAGGGATATCCAACGGAACTCAGCTGTAGCAACCACAGCAAAAAATAAAATAACAAATTGAGAGAACAGAGAGCCGACAAGCAAATTAAGAGACACAAAAAGAACAAAGAAGACTTAACATCAAGACAACGTGACATTTAAACATGAAAGAGGAGGTTATTTTACACCACGATTGTGCGTTCTTCGAGACCTTGGGGTGTTTGAGGAAGTTGGAGGGTTGTGCACCGTCTGCTACTGGTGTGGTAGATAATTGGGCACCGATTGTCCTTTGATTGTCTTGTTGGTTTATGTGTAGTCATTTGTAAAAGATGCTCGTTGTGTCACCTCATCAACTGCGACTCAATAATAACATCTAGTGTAAATGGGCAGAAATTCAAAATCGAGGTAGACCAAGACATCGATTGATCGTCTCAAGATCTTATTTACGTGATGACTTGAAATGCCAGGGGATGTGGCGCACAATATGTAGGTGAGACAGGCCAACCTTTAAAATCTCGTTTTAGGAACCATTCTTATAAGATCAGAACCTCACGTCAACAAAAACACAGAAACTTTCTTTATTATCACTTTGTTAAATATAATCATTCTATTTCGGATATCACTATATGATCCACAAGAATTAACCCTTAACAAGGCAAACCTTTCAAATACAGAAACACCCTTTTTGGACCTAAATATCAAAATTGTAAACGGAAAGATTCATACAAGTGTATATGACAAAAGGGATGATTTTGGATTCAACATAGTAAATTTCCCTTGGCTTGACGGTGATGTTCCAAGATTACCGTCATACGGCATTTACATATCACAGCTCATCCGGTACGCTAGAGCATGTACTGATGTTTTGGATTTTCACAGTAGAAATTTACAAATTACCAAAAAACTTTTAGGTCAAGGTTTCCGCTTTCATAAACTAGTTCAGACTTTCTGGAAATTTTACAAAAATTACAGTCAACTTCTTTTAAATTTCGGATCTATACATGCAACAGAGTACATTACTATGGGTATTACACAACCTGTCTTTTATGGTGATATGATAAACAAAATAAAGAGGATCAAAGGTAGGCAGCATAACCATCGAAAATGCGTCAGAATCATCAAACGCCTTTTATACCGTGGATATGATCCTAATGTCACCAGACGGACACTAGGCTTGGTACTTGACCAATCTACAGTCTTGTACAAGCGCATCCTTGAGACTTGCACTCTGACTGACTGTGACGACGGGACTCCATGACGGGCCCTGTCCAAACCTCTTTAGAGAAGACAGGGCCCCGACCACCTGACCTCTCTGAATGTCAGTCGGACTCCTCGGGTGATTGCATACATGAGCTCGCTACAGCCGGCAGAGCACGGACTGTATAACGCATGCCCTCTTTTTATATCCATTTACATATTCATCTGTGTCTCTGGGGCCTCTGCGTTTTGCGGTCTTGTTTGTGTGATGTCATCTTACAGTGAGGAGGTTGTTTTACACCACAATTGTACGTTCTTCGAGACCTCTGGGTAATTGGAGAAGTGAGAGGGTTGTGCGCACGTAATCCAGGATAACTATACCATTTGCTACTTGCGTGACAGATGGCCGTCCAAAGTCGGCACCGGTTACCCATTGGTCTCGTCGGTTTATGTGTAGTCTTTTGTGTTTGATGTTTACATGTCGTGTGTCTCTTTTCCGTCTCGTGCTGTACTCGTCTTTTGTGTTTTTGCATCGGGTGTTTTGGTGTTTTACTGTTGATGCTGCAACGGGGTCTTGTTGGAGATCTCCTCCCTTCTTTTTGTGTATGATGTTTCTGTGTAATTTGGTGTTCCTTGTACCTTTTTGTGTCTCTTTCTCTTCATGTCCGCTCTGTGTTTTTGTACTTGGTGTTTTGCTGTGGGTGTTACAACCGAGTGTTGTTGGAGATCCCCTCCTTTCTTTTATTGGTTGTCTTGCTTCTGTTGACATCAAACCATATTCATGATTTTTATAAAACTGAAATATTCTTTCTTCAGATGTCAGATTCCTGGATTAGAAAACGATCGGTACAGTGAGATGGGGATAAACCACTCATTACTTGTGCAGAAATATATTCCACAAAGGGATGGATGTCATGTCTATAGATATCAACAAGACCAAAACAGCAGCAAGTATCTAGATTCCGAAGGAACAAATATGACTGTTGCTATGCTGAAAATCCATGCAAATGCGTCACGTGATGAATGCACAAAATGGGTATACGATACAGAAATGTTCACGGAGACATATACATCTCATGTGAGTAGAAATGATGAACGTCTTCAAATTCAATAGCATCATTTATAAACGGGCTAATTTGCAGCATTGACCACACATGCACGTTTCGGGTACTCCACACAGGATTCAAAGGAAAAATGCTTACTTTATTCAAAATTGCAAAGCCGTTACATGTGTATCTGTATTGCAGCAATGTTTAATTCAATATATTGAAACAAAATAGAATGAAAATCATTTTCAAGTTGTAATAAATCTCCAACGGGGCAAAGTTGTAGTTATAAGAGCAGAATACACACATCAAGACAGAAACGAACAATGAAGATCAATCACTTAAAACATCCACATTGGTGAAAGTAGGAGACTACTTAACTAGAGTACTTGCACCAAAATCATCAACCAACAAACGAATGCACAAAGCGAAGACTTTTTTATGGACAAGACACCTAATTTTATATCTATATTGTGAGAATCTAGAATTTACTCTAAAAGGGACAATGTCTTTTCATTAAGTTAAGTCGATCCATCTGGATAAATATTCAGAAAATACTTTTTTGTAATAGATGTTAAACGTCTTTAAATTCAATTGCATCAGTTAAGAACAGATAAATTTTCAACTGGACCAGACATGCAGGTGATCAGTGATCCTCAATCTTAACAATGTAATATTACCAAAGGGTGTGAAAATTATTATGTCCCAAAATGTCCCTAAAGACGTAGCAGGATGGGTGGGATATGATGCTACGGGACAACGCTTTAGAAATTTCAAGAAATTTTGATAACAGAAAATTTCAAATGCGTTGAAGGGACGATCAACCAAAGTTGAACGAACTTGGCTCAAGTGCCCCCGGGGACTCCTGGTTCACCAGCAGTGACGCCCACCAAGTGGAACAAATGTTAAACGTCTTCAAATTCAATAGCATCATTTAAGAATAGATAAATTTTCAGCATGGACCTAATGCATACATGTATATAGGTAAATGAAGCGTTCGGTTCTGATGACAGACAACCGTCTTGTAGACAGAAGTGTCTAAATATGGTGCATCAAAAATGAATGTTTCGGATATGGGATCATCATTAGTAATGCTTAAACCAAATTGATTCAAATTGGGAAAAATTGTTAAGTGGAGCACCCCCTTGTCTTATTTTTAAATTTCTAATCTATATATCTTATAAACAGGAAGCGGGCCCAAATTCCATATAGGGTCTATCCAGAGGCGTGAATAAAAAGAACATTTTGACCAAAGTCATTGAAGGGATGGTGCAAGGATGTGTACCCTCCTCTATTATTTTGATGATAACATTGACTTTAAAATATATTGTTACATTGGTTTATCGACGAAGAAAAAGTTCTTTTGGTGCCAGCGTTGGAACGGACGTAAATGTAATTGAACAGACGCTTCAAATACCAAGTCGAGGGGGCATTTTAACAAGCCCCTAATTTTACTTAAAGCGTATAGAGTATGTGTACTTATTACTCAAAACAATATTTTCAAAATATAAAATAATATAAATGATAAAGCTAATCATTAAAAGACTGATCAACAATATGAATAGAGCATTAAGTGTTTATTGATACTTTTACGTACGGACTGCAATATCTGCTTTATTTTTCAATTTTCATTACAATTTATTTCTTAACCAACAGAACAATTTGATATGTGAAAAGAAAGGCCTGCCTGCTCATGCACGAATGGTGTTCTTCTTTGGGGTATTGTCAGGTGATCTAGTCTTTGGAGCACTTTCAGATATGTAAGTATAGAATAGATTTACGTTACTTGTTTTGTTATTGAATCATGAGACAAATGAAATAACATTCCTGGTTGGATATATAGATATATGTAACATCAGTCAAAATTTATAAGACTAGTAAATACGACATCTTAACACACCTAGTAAGTGTTCGATTGTGAGAAAGAGGAAAATAAAGGAAAAGATATCCCACTTACACCCCAACAAACCTTTCTGCCTCTGATATAATAGATAACCACAAATCAGCTCTTACTTCCTTTGGCTTCGACACTACCAATTTAGATTTAGATTTACCATACTTGTACTGCATACCTAAAATGCATAAGAATCCGTACAAACAACGTTTCATCGCTGGTTCCTCAAAATGTTCTACCAAATCTGTATCGATCTTACTCACCAAAGTTTTATCTGAAATCAAATCTGGGCTTCAAAAATATTGTTCGACAGTGTATTCTCGCAGTGGTATCAATCAGATGTGGATTTTAAAGAATTCGAAGGAACTTTTAGAACATCTGAAATCCACTCATTTTAGTAGAGTCCATTCGATCAAAGCATTTGATTTTTCGACACTTTACACTACAATTCCACATTCTAAATTGAAAGAAAGATTCGCAAAAATTATTAGTAATGCGTTTACAAGTAAGAACGGTAATCGCAAATACAAATTTATTGTTGTTAACTATGACAAAACCTACTTTGTAAAAGAAATGTCCGATTCTGAAAATAAGTACACTGAAACAGACATTATTCAGATGTTAAACTTTCTGATCGACAACATTTTTGCGGTGTTTGGAGGAAAGGTCTTCCAGCAAATTGTCGGAATTCCAATGGGGACCAATTGTGCCCCACTCCTTGCCGACATTTTCCTTTACTCGTACGAAGCTGAATGCATTCAATCCTTGGTCTCTGAAGGGAAAAGATACTTAGCTTCTGACTTTAACTTCACTTACAGATACATAGACGATGTGTTGTCCATCAATAATCCAAAATTCGCGGATTACCTAAGCAGTATCTATCCTTCGGAGCTTGAAGTCAAAGAAACCACAGAGACAAATAATTCAGCATCCTATTTGGACATAATGTTGTCCTACGACACTGATGGTCACATGAACACCTCACTCTATGACAAACGTGACGACTTCAATTTCAGCATTACAAACTTTCCTTTTCTGAGTAGCAACATCCCTTCATCGCCTGCTTATGGCGTGTTCATATCTCAGTTGATACGCTATGCCAGAGCAAGTACCAAATATACGGATTTTGTTCTGAGAGCTAGGCGTCTTTCAGATAAGCTTCTCAGTCAGGGATATGTTTGTGACCGACTAACATCGTCACTGAGGAAGTTCTACGGTCGATATGGGGAACTCGTCATACACTATGATGTTCCACTCTCAAGAATGGTGGATGATATTCTGTCATAGACCATTTGAACCATCCAACCAAAGATTGTACTCTATATCTTCCAAAATGGAAGTAACCGGATGTGACAGTTCTACCGAATTGAAGCGACGGGTGTTGCATGCAAGCAGGAGATGCTTACTCTTCCTGGGCACCTGGTCTCACTCCCATATCGGGAGTTCGCTTCTTTTCATATGGTGGAGGTTTTTGTTTGTTTGCTTTGGTTCCTGTTTTGTCCTGATTTTGTATGCCTTCGGTTTCTGATTTTTGAATTATCGATTTTGTGCTGTATACAGGGATATGGTCATTATCCATATTTGTCATTCAAAGGTCAAAAATCATTGTATCAAGTTATTGCTCATTTGAAAAGGAAACTACATGGGGAATATCAAAACTCTTTTCCCTATTGTCCAAGGAATACGGCCAAGGTTAGTTTTATTTTTTCGAAGTAGATCCAAGTGCAAGGTCCAAGTCAAAAATCATAATGTCAATAGAATAAATTGGTCATGAATAACCTACATGTAAATTATATCGGAGGTCTACATGTAGTAGATAAAAACACATGGATATTATTAATTTTGTTTTTAAAATAGTCAAAGACAAAGGTAATTAAAAAAAATGTATCCACCGTATCAAAGGAAACTTCATTCAAACTACAGTCAAAGGGATTCTACATATGAAGGAGTTAAAGTAGATCCTGACGATAATCTCAAACCTAAATTTTTCCAAGGTTAGTTTTATATTTTCGAAGTAGATCCAAGTGCAAGGTCCAAGTCAAAAATCATAATTTCAATAAAATAAATTGGTCATGAAGAACCTACATGTAAATTATATCGGAGGTCTACACGTAGTAGATAAAAACTAATGGATATTATTAACTTTGTTTTTAAAGAAGTCAACGGCAAATGTAATTTAAAAAAAAATGTATCCATCGTATCAAAGGAAACTTCATTCAAACTTTTCATTCAAACTACAGTCAAAGGGATTCTACATATGAAGGAGTTAAGGTAGATCCTGACGATAATCTCAACCTAACTTTCAATAGAGCTCACATTTGAGGATCGACGGACTCCTAGCAAGCTAGAGGTGGGACCAAGTGCCCGGGATGATTAAGCCCGGGATGAGTAAGCATGGAATATCAAAGTCAACTTGCAACAAGGTCATTGGCGGCACAGGCTTGCAATATAACCTTGCCGTCATCGCTATTTTCCTACGCCATTTCACGCAATGATAAAACCCGAGAGGCATCGCAGGTAGGGCATGTCGTCACAGTGACGTCATTCGGATTTCTGACGTAAACATTGCAAAAGGTTCAAAGGTAGAGGCGCATATTTGCCTGTTTAGGGGTGAGTAAATAGGCAATGAAGGAAACGATTCTTATCTTGATGCAGGAAAATTTACAAGACTCAAGTCTAATGACGGTGGGTTTCGATTTGTCATTTTATTCGAGACATCTCGCTCAGCTGATCGTGTTGGCAACGTACGAATGAAGAAAGAATCCCTGATACTGCATCATATTGCATTGAAACAAAGGCAATGCTTGCACATTGTATACCTCATAAATGTAGTTATATTTAGTGGTATACACTTGCAATATTTCATTTACAAATACGAAGCCCCAGTTCCAATCTGCAAGAATCTTGCAGACAAACAATAGGCGATGACGGCAGAGGTAGATTTCAAAGTGAAGAAAAGCGGAACTGAAATCGGACGCATGCGTAGGAGATTGTATCAAAGTCATAGCCCCTATACTATAATTCGATATATACAGCCAACGTGAAAGATACATATATGTACCATACACGCGGGTACTTCCACATTTTGAGCTGTAAATAACTTTGCGGTATACAGATTTGGAACATCAAATAGTAATCTCGTCATATATTTCAGAACATCCTTTACTATTCTTTTGTCCACAGCTTAAGAATCAAGAAGTTTCCAACCTCAATCAAGAGTTATTGTATTTCAGCATGATTAATCTACCTATTGTCTTATAGAATCGGTAGGAAGAAGGCAATTTTGGTAGGATACATTGTATTGATAGCCTCATCCTTTGCTGTGAGCTGGATGCCAACCTTTATCATTTTTTGTATCATGGAGTTTATCATTGGCGCTTCAAGTCACGGGATGTACATTATTTGTAACGTCATGGGTGAGTACAACTTAGTAATGCAGTTTTTGTTATAGAATTGGTAGGAGGAAGGCAATCTTGGTTGGATACATCATATTGATAGCATCGTCTTTTGCCGTTAGTTGGATGCCGAACTTTGTAACTTTCTGTATCATGGAACTTATCATAGGGGCTTCATGTCATGGAATGATGATCGTATGTAATGTAATGGGTATGTATGGACTATGACCAGGCTTTAGATTTCCCTGCAACTCCAATCAGTTTCATGTCTTTTCGGCTTATTTTCCCGTTTGTTTGTACAGCAAGGTGTCCATTGCTGACTGCATATCTTATTACACTATTACAATTCCTCTATTTGCTTCTCTATTGAGCTTTTCGCTTATGCTTTTTTTATTAAAGGAAGAGGTTTGGCTATACCTTTCCTTTTCGTGGAACATAAAGCAATATATCAGGCTTATTTGGGGAGACCGTTTCTTAATTGTCCTTTGTGCTTGTTGATTAACTGACTTCTGAGTCTGTTATTCACGAAATATATGAGCAATTCATATATGTATCTCAAAAACTTAGAGAGAGAGAGAGAGAGAGAGAGAGAGAGAGAGAGAGAGAGAGAGAGAGAGGAGGGGGGAGGGGTTTACTTGAAGCACAACTGATGGGAATTGCATATCAGAAATACCAAGTGTTTAAAGGTTTCTGTTTGGAAACAAATTTTTGACTTTGTCATCTAGAAAGGAAGGTGAGAAAAATGTTCGATCGAGCCTATGTAAATTATGTGTGGAATACAAGTAGCTTTCAGTATATTCCTAATTATTCTATGACATGGTTCCTGGATTCTCTCCTAGTTCGATGGTTAAATAGAATCATACTAAGCTTGTTCCCTAATGAACTAAAGCTTCCTTACCTTCCCTGTTGAGCATGTTTTTCAGCTACTAGTTTCAGCCTTGCAATTTCATTTTTCTGTACATAAATATCCCTTCAGTATCTGTTTCTCGATAAACAAAGAAAATTGTTAAAAAGACTATACATAAAAATAACGTAAAACTTGTCATGAAAGTAAGTTACTCCATTTTTAATTATCGAAAAATTTATACTCCTCTAATGGAAAATAAAGATTTAATTTCAATCTGCAAGTCTTAGACTTTTTCCTGCTTTAGAGATTTTAAGCTGGCATAATCAGAATATCTTCTCTTATTAAATCAAAACGATCTTTTTTTCTGCAAAGCACAAGAGATAACTGGACCAAAGAAAAGGAAGTATTCTGGAACGATATTTCATTTATTCTTTTCTATTGGACTATGCTATCAGACACTGCTGATGTACCTATTGAGAGAGTGGAAGTCATTCAACATTGCCATCGCCTGCTCATCTGTCATTATGCCATTGATATATTTTTGGTAAGAGAAATATTCATTTTTCATTAAGTTCATTGGTTAAATATTGAATATCATATTCAGATCTTGAGACAAGTGAACAATATTTTGGATCTTGACGTTCCTGTATCAATCAAATCCAATAGACCCTTCCATATTATAAGTGTCACTGAACGTGAAGCTCATTTCTAGGGGGGGGGGGGGGCAAACAAAATATTGACGTCATTTTATCGTTATAAGACGTTATGTCCGAAATGTTGTCTCATTTTTACCGTTCCTTTAACCAAAAAAAAAAAAAAAAACCCCACTTGATTCAATGAAATTGTGCATGCGCAATCTATTGTTTGTCCTCTGGAACTGAGCTTCAAATTCAGTTCCGCAGAAAATTTGTTTTACAGGAACGTCACGTTTTCTGAACCTGCTTTAGCTGTGATTTTCTAAAAACTCCTTGATCAAACATATACGTACAGCTATTCTCTTCCTACTTAGGTTGCTCCCTGAATCTCCTCGGTGGTTGATCAGTAAGGAGAGGTACAAGGAGGCTCATGATATCATACAACGAGCAGCGGAAGTGAATGGCGCCAAACTCTCGGAACATACTCTAGATTATGCTAACTTAGAGAAGGATAAATCTGAAGGTCACATTTGGCAACTTTGTAGCAGCGGGAGACTGTTCTTCCAGAGTTTTGTTTTAAACTTTAACTGGTATTGACCAAATCACAAACTCAGACAAATGATGTTATCTCATTCATTAATTATAAAAATGAATTAAAAGTTACATTATGACGTGACAATGAAAGCAAGCAACTGACGCCATTTGTGGGAGGTTTTGTCGTATTGGAAGAGTGAATTCTATTTTTCATCGATGAAGATATAACATTTATTGTGCTTTGATTTTCATTTTCATACCCCAAAATAAAGAATATATACTTGTAAATGCAGCAATATAGTCTTCCTGAAGATTTTCGTACATTAATTTTTCTTCTATCATCATGTTGTCTTTCTAAACAAAATAAGCAGAGAGCGATCATGTTTTGTTAAATCATCTTATCATTACTTCATTAGGAAAAAAAATCATTTAATCTGAACAAAATAACATTTCAGGATGATGGTATCATTTATGTACTATGGCGTCACAATGCATGGCGGGAATATTGGCGACTTCTATCTGAATTTCCTATTAATGGGTTTGATCGAATTTCCCTCTATAATCGCCTCTATATTCCTCATCGACAAAATAGGCAGAAAGAAGACACAGCTTTTGTGGATGTTGTCAGGAGGAATAGCGTGTCTATGTACAATTTTTACTGTGCTTTATGGTGGCAAAAGTAAGTTGTCCATCACGAATTCATCAGCTATTTCCAAGTTATAGTTTCGAAAGTAAGAAGAAGGTAGATCTATGTCCTTGTAGTTGTTAAAAACCAAAGACGAAGTGTGTTTTCATTTTGCGTCACAATGTTACAGAAAAACGAAGTGCCCAACTCTGTTTGTATGACTTTAGCTTAATTAACCAATTTTATGCATTTTCGATAGTTTTTATCTGACCTGTTGACGCGATAATCTTAAATTTTCGTTTCTTCTTTCATTAAAAAGATAATTACTTAAACAGTTCAAAGAAGTTTTGATACATAGGATGGAATAAATATGCATCGTTCATTAGAAAGCTAAGCTTTTTTGGTAGGTCTTCAACCCTTGACAGTGCTACTCGCAACAATAGGAAAGATGGGCTCAGCGGCGGGATTTGCTGTAGTCTATATATTGTCTGTAGAACTCTATCCAACGGTGGTCCGAAATGCAGCCCTGGGGTTCGGGTCTGCCTTCGCTAGGGTGGGGAGCATGATGGCACCGTACTGCGCTTCAGTGGTAAGAATAATCTCTATTCTTCGACTACTTCTACAAAAAGTCGTACCAACGTATTTATATCTCATATAGTATATTTGCATGATTTTCAAACGTGCAATCGCAAGGAAAAACATACCTTTATATTGATTGTTATATCATAACAGTTAAACGGTTTTATTTTCTACTAAAGGGATCGTACGTAGAAGGTGACCTTGGCAAAGCTCTACCACTGGTTATATTTGGAGGAACCTCAGTTTTAGCCGGACTGCTGTGTCTCTACTTACCAGAAACTCTCAATCAAAAACTACCGGAAACAATAGAGGATGGGATAAATTTCGGAAGGTATTCGCTATGATAAGTAAAAGTTTAGAAATGGACCATGATTTAAAAAGCCATAGAGGAATCATGATCATGTTAAACCTACATGTACATTTTGTAGATAAAGTGCAATAGAATTTAATGGGATGCCCAGTAATGAATATATAAGTATGTATCTCTAGATGTTAGATAACTATAGTTAGGATATAATTGTAATAGAATAAGGTAAAGAGTCAGGATTATTTTCAGAAAACGCATTATTCAATAACATTAATTAATTCTTCGTTTCTGTACGTTTAGGAAACCGAAAACAAATGGAAAGAAGGCGGTTGAGGAAAATTCAGATAGCGAAATGAAACTGATGAATGGTAATTTCGCTGAAACAAATCTCGAAGGAGTTCAACCAGACTAGAAAACCTAATCAGACTTGACTAGTCAACATTGACTTCATATATATTTTGATTCATTTTCATTCGATAAAATTAATAACTGCATAATATCATAATTCATAACATTAATTTTCTGTATCTGATTATGAAATAAAAGTACATCTCTGCCTTCTTTTGTTGATGTGTTCTCTTGTTAGTGTTAGTGTTTTGTCTTCTAACAAAATTAGAAGGATGAAAGGAAGACAGCATGAAAATCGAAAATACGCTAGAATCATCGAAGGCTTTTAAAATACCATTGATAAAATCCCACTGCCATCGGACGGACACTCCATATGGTACATGTACTTGACAAATCTACATCCTTGTACCAGGGCATTCTTAAGACTTGCACTCTGACCGACTGTGACGACGGGACTCCATGGCGGGCCCTGTCCAAGAATCTTTGGATAAGACAGGACCTCGACCACCTATCCTCTCTGAATGTCGGTCGAACTCCTCAGATAATATACATGAGCTCACTATAGCCGACAATGCACAGACTGTATTGCGGAGCCTTCCCCCTTTTATATCTATTTACATATTCACCTGTATTCCTTGGGCCCCTGTAATTTGCTGTCTTATTTGTGGTCATCTAAGAGTGAGGAGGTTATACACTACAATTGTGCATTTTTCGATACCTTAGCATAACCTGGAAATTGGGATGTTAAACGTCTTTAAATTCAATAGCATCATTTAAAACCTGATGAATTTTCAGCATGGACCAATCATGCACGTTTCGGGTACTAAACCCTCGTCAGTGATCCTTTGTCTAAACAATGTAATAATGCCAAAAAGTATGAAAATTATGTCCAAAAATGTACCAAATGACGTAGCAGAATAGGTGGGATATGATGCTACAGGACCCACGATTTAGACATTTCAAGAAATTTTGTAACAGAAAATTTCAAATGCGTTGAAGAGACAGACGATCAACCGAAGTTGATCGAACTTGGCTACATGTGCCCTCGGGGACTGTTGGTCCACCAGCAGTGACACTCACCAAGTAGTTCAAATGTTAAACGTCTTTAAATTCAATAGCATCATTTAAAACCTGATAAATTTTCAGCATGGACCAGACATGCACGTTTCGGGTACTAAACCCTCGTCAGTGATCCTTTGTCTAAACAATGTAATAATGCCAAAAAGTATGAAAATTATGTCCAAAAATGTACCAAATGACGTAGCAGAATAGGTGGGATATGATGCTACAGGACCCACGATTTAGAAATTTCAAGAAATTTTGTAACAGAAAATTTCAAATGCGTTGAAGAGACAGACGATCAACCGAAGTTGATCGAACTTGGCTACATGTGCCCTCGGGGACTGTTGGTCCACCAGCAGTGACACTCACCAAGTAGTTCAAATGTTAAACGTCTTTAAATTCAATAGCATCATTTAAAACCTGATAAATTTTCAGCATGGACCAGACATGCACGTTTCGGGTACTAAACCCTCGTCAGTGATCCTTTGTCTAAACAATGTAATAATGCCAAAAGGTATGAAAATTATGTCCAAAAATGTACCAAATGACGTAGCAGAAGAGGTGGGATATGATGCTACAGGACCCACGATTTAGAAATTTCAAGAAATTTTGTAACAGAAAATTTCAAATGCGTTGAAGAGACAGACGATCAACCGAAGTTGATCGAACTTGGCTACATGTGCCCTCGGGGACTGTTGGTCCACCAGCAGTGACACTCACCAAGTAGTTCAAATGTTAAACGTCTTTAAATTCAATAGCATCATTTAAAACCTGATAAATTTTCAGCATGGACCAGACATGCACGTTTCGGGTACTAAACCCTCGTCAGTGATCCTTTGTCTAAACAATGTAATAATGCCAAAAAGTATGAAAATTATGTCCAAAAATGTACCAAATGACGTAGCAGAATAGGTGGGATATGATGCTACAGGACCCACGATTTAGAAATTTCAAGAAATTTTGTAACAGAAAATTTCAAATGCGTTGAAGAGACAGACGATCAACCGAAGTTGATCGAACTTGGCTACATGTGCCCTCGGGGACTCTTGGTCCACCAGCAGTGACACTCACCAAGTAGTTCAAATGTTAAACGTCTTTAAATTCAATAGCATCATTTAAAACCTGATAAATTTTCAGCATGGACCAGACGTGCACGTTTCGGGTACTAAACCCTCGTCAGTGATCCTTTGTCTAAACAATGTAATAATGCCAAAAAGTATGAAAATTATGTCCAAAATGTACCAAATGACGTAGCAGAATAGGTGGGATATGATGCTACAGGACCCACGATTTAGAAATTTCAAGAAATTTTGTAACAGAAAATTTCAAATGCGTTGAAGAGACAGACGATCAACCGAAGTTGATCGAACTTGGCTACATGTGCCCTCGGGGACTCTTGGTCCACCAGCAGTGACACTCACCAAGTAGTTCAAATGTTAAATGTCTTTAAATTCAATAGCATCATTTAAAACCTGATAAATTTTCAGCATGGACCAGACGTGCACGTTTCGGGTACTAAACCCTCGTCAGTGATCCTTTGTCTAAACAATGTAATAATGCCAAAAAGTATGAAAATTATGTCCAAAATGTACCAAATGACGTAGCAGAATAGGTGGGATATGATGCTACAGGACCCACGATTTAGAAATTTCAAGAAATTTTGTAACAGAAAATTTCAAATGCGTTGAAGAGACAGACGATCAACCGAAGTTGATCGAACTTGGCTACATGTGCCCTCGGGTACTCTTGGTCCACCAGCAGTGACACTCACCAAGTAGTTCAAATGTTAAACGTCTTTAAATTCAATAGCATCATTTAAAACCTGATAAATTTTCAGCATGGACCAGACATGCACGTTTCGGGTACTAAACCCTCGTCAGTGATCCTTTGTCTAAACAATGTAATAATGCCAAAAAGTATGAAAATTATGTCCAAAAATGTACCAAATGACGTAGCAGAATAGGTGGGATATGATGCTACAGGACCCACGATTTAGAAATTTCAAGAAATTTTGTAACAGAAAATTTCAAATGCGTTGAAGAGACAGACGATCAACCGAAGTTGATCGAACTTGGCTACATGTGCCCTCGGGGACTGTTGGTCCACCAGCAGTGACACTCACCAAGTAGTTCAAATGTTAAACGTCTTTAAATTCAATAGCATCATTTAAAACCTGATAAATTTTCAGCATGGACCAGACATGCACGTTTCGGGTACTAAACCCTCGTCAGTGATCCTTTGTCTAAACAATGTAATAATGCCAAAAAGTATGAAAATTATGTCCAAAAATGTACCAAATGACGTAGCAGAATAGGTGGGATATGATGCTACAGGACCCACGATTTAGAAATTTCAAGAAATTTTGTAACAGAAAATTTCAAATGCGTTGAAGAGACAGACGATCAACCGAAGTTGATCGAACTTGGCTACATGTGCCCTCGGGTACTCTTGGTCCACCAGCAGTGACACTCACCAAGTAGTTCAAATGTTAAACGTCTTTAAATTCAATAGCATCATTTAAAACCTGATAAATTTTCAGCATGGACCAGACATGCACGTTTCGGGTACTAAACCCTCGTCAGTGATCCTTTGTCTAAACAATGTAATAATGCCAAAAAGTATGAAAATTATGTCCAAAAATGTACCAAATGACGTAGCAGAAGAGGTGGGATATGATGCTACAGGACCCACGATTTAGAAATTTCAAGAAATTTTGTAACAGAAAATTTCAAATGCGTTGAAGAGACAGACGATCAACCGAAGTTGATCGAACTTGGCTACATGTGCCCTCGGGGACTGTTGGTCCACCAGCAGTGACACTCACCAAGTAGTTCAAATGTTAAACGTCTTTAAATTCAATAGCATCATTTAAAACCTGATAAATTTTCAGCATGGACCAGACATGCACGTTTCGGGTACTAAACCCTCGTCAGTGATCCTTTGTCTAAGCAATGTAATAATGCCAAAAAGTATGAAAATTATGTCCAAAAATGTACCAAATGACGTAGCAGAATAAGTGGGATATGATGCTACAGGACCCATGATTTAGAAATTTCAAGAAATTTTGTAACAGAAAATTTCAAATGCGTTGAAGAGACAGACGATCAACCGAAGTTGATCGAACTTGGCTACATGTGCCCTCGGGGACTCTTGGTCCACCAGCAGTGACACTCACCAAGTAGTTCAAATGTTAAACGTCTTTAAATTCAATAGCATCATTTAAAACCTGATAAATTTTCAGCATGGACCAGACATGCACGTTTCGGGTACTAAACCCTCGTCAGTGATCCTTTGTCTAAACAATGTAATAATGCCAAAAAGTATGAAAATTATGTCCAAAAATGTACCAAATGACGTAGCAGAATAGGTGGGATATGATGCTACAGGACCCACGATTTAGAAATTTCAAGAAATTTTGTAACAGAAAATTTCAAATGCGTTGAAGAGACAGACGATCAACCGAAGTTGATCGAACTTTGCTACATGTGCCCTCGGGGACTGTTGGTCAACCAGCAGTGACACTCACCAAGTAGTTCAAATGTTAAACGTCTTTAAATTCAATAGCATCATTTAAAACCTGATAAATTTTCAGCATGGACCAGACATGCACGTTTCGGGTACTAAACCCTCGTCAGTGATCCTTTGTCTAAACAATGTAATAATGCCAAAAAGTATGAAAATTATGTCCAAAAATGTACCAAATGACGTAGCAGAATAGGTGGGATATGATGCTACAGGACCCATGATTTAGAAATTTCAAGAAATTTTGTAACAGAAAATTTCAAATGCGTTGAAGAGACAGACGATCAACCGAAGTTGATCGAACTTGGCTACATGTGCCCTCGGGGACTGTTGGTCCACCAGCAGTGACACTCACCAAGTAGTTCAAATGTTAAACGTCTTTAAATTCAATAGCATCATTTAAAACCTGATAAATTTTCAGCATGGACCAGACATGCACGTTTCGGGTACTAAACCCTCGTCAGTGATCCTTTGTCTAAACAATGTAATAATGCCAAAAAGTATGAAAATTATGTCCAAAAATGTACCAAATGACGTAGCAGAATAGGTGGGATATGATGCTACAGGACCCACGATTTAGAAATTTCAAGAAATTTTGTAACAGAAAATTTCAAATGCGTTGAAGAGACAGACGATCAACCGAAGTTGATCGAACTTGGCTACATGTGCCCTCGGGGACTCTTGGTCCACCAGCAGTGACACTCACCAAGTAGTTCAAATGTTAAACGTCTTTAAATTCAATAGCATCATTTTAAACCTGATAAATTTTGAGCATGGACCAGACATGCACGTTTCGGGTACTAGACCCTCGTCAGTGATCCTTTGTCTAAACAATGTAATAATGCCAAAAAGTATGAAAATTATGTCCAAAAATGTACCAAGAGTTGTGCGCACGTAATCAGGATAACTACACAATTTGTCTTCTAGGTCTGTTTGTCTTAATGTCTGTTCGTTTCAGAAGTCAGTCTTAAGTAGGCACCTATTGCCCCTTGGTCTCATTCGTTAATGTTAAGTCTTTTTTGTTTAATGTTTCTTGACGTTTGTCTTTTTTAAGTCTCTTGCTGTGCTTGTCTACTCTGTGTGTTTTGGTGCGTTTGTGAACGAACTTTTTTTCCGCATAATATTTTTTTCCTTATGGAAGATTTATTATTTTAATAAAAATTCCCAGGATTTTCCATTATAGAATATTTTTCCTGGTCCATAATACTTTCTCTTTAAAAAAAGAATAAATATTATATTTTGGTATCATATATAATACTTTTTCCATACATGCTTCAAACCCATTAAGAGAACATAATTCAAACATTTCAATGACCTTGATTTTAACTGTGAAACAGAATTCTCCCTTCAACATGGAGGCAAAGGAGTACAATAACATTTTCACCTACTTGGACAGCGGCTCTTATGTTAGTAAAGGTAAGATATTTTCCTTCTTTAGTTCTATTGTCATTATTTTCATGTCAGGCATATACTAGTGTACTATTTATATATTTTTCCTCACAATTACAGCACTTCAGCTATCGGAAGAAAAATTATAAGTCAAATAAGGATCAAATGCTGATTTCATTTATCATATACTACACAGTTTAGTGTATTTGGAAAAAATATTATGGCCAAAATTTAATATGAAAAGCATGTTTATCAAGAAAAGAAACTCTTTTTTAATCATTTTATAATATTCACATAACATGATTAAAAGGAAAGTATGTTACAATAACATGTTTCGGAATAAATATTATATAAGAAAAATTCCGAAGAATATAATTATTATATTGAAGATACTTACGTTTTTATTTTTTTAATTTCAGACATAAGTGAAAATGAAAAGAGAAGAATCAGATCGAGAACAGACAAATTCATAATCATTGAAGGAAAGTTATATTATAATGGTGGAAAAACTAAATTGTGTGATCCAAAATTGGCCATAACGTCTGATAAAAAAAAATTCAATCCTACATTTGTGTCATGTAGATCAAGGATGCCATCTAGGTACGGAGAAAACATTTTATAAACTGTCAGAGCGATACTACTGGAAGGGAATGAGTAATGATGTCAAAGAGTACATTAAAACATGTATGCAGTGTCAATCAACTATCAAGAAAACAAGAACCACACCTCGGTGCAGTCGGTTTAAATTCCTAAATCTACTTGGTGTAAAATTGCTATCGATCTTGTTGCTCCGTATAATGATGAAAAGGATTTCCACTTTCCAAGAATGGTTATCGTTATATATTAACTGTAGTAGACTACTTCACTACTTATCTTGAAGCATTTCCTTTAAAACGAAAGGTAGCATCAGAGGTTGCAGAGAAGCTCTATGAATTATTTTGCAGACAAGGTGTTCCTTTAGAATTAGTCAGCGACAACGGAGGGGAATTCAACTCCATCTTGACATCAACCAATCAAGAGCAATATAGATACAGACATATTTTGATTACTCCTTATCATCCACAGTCAGATGGTAAATGTGAACGCGTCAACCAAACCATCAAATCTATGCTTAACAAATTTGTTCAAGAAAATTCATGTGAATGGGAATTATGCCTGCCTAAATGCGTATTTGCGTACAATACATCCAAACAGTCATCTACCAAATACTCACCATTTTTCTTAATGTATTGGCGAAACCCAATTCCCCAAATGAAAATCTGTTTGGTGATACGCACAATACTTTCACTGCATAAAAGGAAATATCTTCAGAGGACATTGAGAAAACTGTGAAGAAGAAAACCCAACAAAAAATAACCCAAGAAGTATCCGAAAATGTTGCTGCTGCACAAAAAAAAAAACAAAAACAAAAACAAAAACAGAAGATGGAGTTTGATCAGAGAAAAAATGTAGCTACAAATGAATTTTGTGTTGACGACCTCGTTCTTGTGAAGACTCTAAAAAGAAGAAAAGGACTAGGAAAAGCTAGATGGCTTGGCCGATACAAAATTTACAAAATTCTAAAAACTGGAACGATGTCTTTGCAAGATGAAAATTCGAAACATATTGGGAACTACAGACAGCATAACTTAAAGAAGTTTTATTCTGCACCTTCTCCCACTACTGGAAACGGGTTAAATACTCCGAATGAATGCCAGTCTGCAAAAATCAAAGAATTCGAAAACAAAAATGTTTAGGATTCAACGGAAATTGATGAAAACAACAATGAATCTGGTGACAATATTTTCCTAACACAATCTGCCCACAACACATCAAGTGACGTGCATTTTCACATTGACATTAATGAAATATTTGATTTTGACTATATTTCTCAACAACTTGAACAAGGCTAAGCAACGCCTAAAAAGACAGTGTACGGAAAAAACAGACGAAATAGTATTTACGAGTACTTTCCAATTGTTAAAAAGTGAATAAACCTTGTAATTTGAAATGTTTGATTCACAGACGCAAATGTGTAGTTTTTGTCATGTACACATACATTAAATTCATTTTTTGTGAAACTTTGTCATTTTTTATTATGAAATCTATATTCAAATACGGTTCTTCATAATATTTTTTCCAGTCATGATTATTATGTAAATATTTGAAATACTTATTGGAATGTTTGTTATGTAATATTTTTTCCATGGTAATAGTAACAGAACTTTTATTATGATCATTGAATTAAAAATTCCACATGGAATTTTTGTTATGTAATATATTTTCCATGGTATAAGAAATTTTATTATGATCATGGAAGATATATTACATAATAAAAAATCCTTTTGGAATTTTTGATACATAATAAAAGTTCCATGGAAAAAATATTATATAATAAAATTTCCAAGGAATAAATATTATGCTGAAAGAAATGTTTCATCACACGTTGCTCTTTGAACTGCAACCGAGTCTTGTTCGAGATCTCCTTTCTTTGATGTTTATAATATTCAGCAAGATCAGCAAAATGCTTATTCATGCTAACCCTCGTCAGTCAGGATCACTGACCTGGTCAATGCTGAATATTTATCTGTTCTTAAATGATGCTATTCAATTTCAAGTCTTTAACATTGACGTAAAGTTATGGACCCCTGGATGAAAAAATAGTAATATGCTCTAATCTCAAAAGGAATTCATTAAAGTTGATATTTCTCTAGTGAGTATTGATGATGCCATATGAATACATCATAGAAAGTATTAGTACCTATTCAGGATATAAAAGTTTGTTAGTTGTATGAATCTGAACATGAGTCCTTCATAAGCATTAATAAATCATTATTCAATACATTTTACATGTACAATGAAATATCAATTTTGAAAGTAGATTCAACAAATATATTGACATCTTTAGAGATGTCCAAATACCTTAATACTCATTGACCGCGTGGCCTTATGGATAAGGCGTCCGACTTCGAATCGGAAGATTGCGAGTTCGAGTCTCGTCGTGGTCGATGAATCACTTTTTAATCTTTCTGTATGGCTTATTGTTTTGGAAACATGTTTCTAACGATTGTTTTCATTGCTCTATATCTTTTCCTTATCATTACACCAGACCATACGTCTTCCTTAGTATTACTATTATGATATTATGATTATGATTGTATTATGATAACTTGCACACAACAATTACAAGTAAAATATCATTTCGGGATACCGGAACAATATTTATCTTATTGGAACACAGATGGCAAGATATACATTGAATAAGCGTAAAGTTATTTCGGCTATACGAAAAAAAGTCATTCACTGTAACTTTGAACATAGAGGAAGAGGCCCATTAACGTATTCTTTTCGATGCCATTCCCTGTATGAATGACCTGATAGATCGTTTGTCGATGGATGAAGTTGTCTCGAACACTATCAGACTTGAATTCCCTTGTCTTATGTCAAAAGACATCCCAAGCCAAATTTAAATACATCTCTTTCGAAAAAGGTTCCCAGAAAAAAAAAATTCTCGAGACAATGAAAAAAAAAAAAGAAAGGGGGGATCTCAATAATACAGAAATGTTCCAACTTTATACCTTCTTGAAGAAAATTTCAAACCTATGTTCTGCACCAAACACGTGTTTCGAATATCAAATTCTCATTAAATTGAAAGTATAAAAAAACCACTCGGTAGCAGAATCCACATGAAAAAATGAAAACACCCCATGCAAAACAAAGAGCAGACATGCCCAACAAGAGACGCAAAAGGGACAAGGGACAACAAAACACAACATAGGAATATCATAAACGATAAACTACAAAGAAACTAATAGACCAATGGACGATCCGTGAAATATAACATGTTTCGTACTTTCCTTGCATAAATCAGAAATCTTTTGCCGCGTCAATGTCAGTTGTTGACGAATAAACCTCTGCTTGAGCAGATCTTCAGTGCGATAATGTTTTCTCTAAACGAATGTCATGTAGTTTGAGTAATTTGAAAACCTCTCTTGATGGGAAACGTAACGAGTTTCGACTAACCATCACAAATTTCCTCATCATATGAAGTGCCATTCCCTCTTCACCTGCCTATGCATAGGCGGATCCAGGAATTTTTTCAGGGGGTCCTAAAGTCAGAATTTTTTGAAGAGCAAAAAAAGAAAAAAGGCAAGAAAACAAAGTTTATGTCATCTCTGTTTCTAATTATTAATAAAACAAGCAACTGGAGAGCAATGTCGAGCAAAAAGCTTTAAATCTCGAATTTTCACATCATAGTACTTGATTATTGATTGTAAGTTCTAATATGTAAATACAACAAATGGCGAGCGAAAGCGAGCCAGCGAATTTTTTTTCCGAGACTTGGAATAAAATCTACTATTCGTGTCTTTTTCAGTTTCTTTTCGTTTTCCTGGTGCCCTTGTTTATTGGCCTAGGTGTAATGTATATGTGTTGTATATAGGAATGAAAATAACGTACATGTATGTAATATATTTTTTGAAATGCTGACGTCAAAATATTATCAAAATGAAATATTTCTAATGCAAGTTCATGATATATTAACAAATATTATAACAACAAAAGGGGAATTGGGAATTAATCTTATGAAATGTATATATTAATAATATTTTTTTAGCTATGCTTCGAAAATTACAGCCCCCCCCCCCCCTCTTGATCCACGCTTGCTATGACGTATTCATTTCGCAACTAATACGCAACTAATACGCTATGCAAGATAATGTGTTGGCACCAGTTGCTAATTGGTCCCATTGGTTTATATATGATATTTCTGTTTGATGTTTCTATGTTGATTTTGATGTTCCTTGCCCCTTTGCGCGTTAACTCTGTGTTTGCATGGGTTGTTTGGTGTTTTGCTGTGGGTGCTGCAACCGAGTGTTGGATATAACTTTATGTAAAGGAATAAGAGGCTTGCCAGTAAACTTCTTGTTCTATGTTACTTATGTAAATGGCTTAAGATGTGACGGAGGAAGTCACTACTTCACGACCTTTCCAATAGACAATATTTTACCTATTTGGACTTTACCAGACTTGACATTTTTCAATTTTTGATCCCCCTTGTCTTAAAAATTAAACAGAAAAAATAACTTAGAAACTAGTATGTCAATGTAATCGGTGAAGTAAACAATGCGGAAACTGGAAACCGTTTTAATAGCCATATTGTAAGCTTTCAGGCTCGAAATACCCATTCTGTAGAAAGTGATCTTTGATCTCCTTCCTTTTATGTGTTGTCATCAATGTTTCTGTACGTCTGTTACGATTGTTTTGTATGATGTTCTAGTGAATATTGTTATGTCTCTTTGCGATTTGTAGTTTTGTATGATGTCATTTATGTGTCACTTTCTTGTGGGTTTGTTTCGCTTGGTGAGTGCGGGATGGTCATGCTGGAGATAATTCCCTTTCCTTTAAGTATCGTTTATTTCATTTGTGTATGTTGTATATTTCATCGTCTCCTGGTCTCAATTCGGAGTGTTGTTCATTCCGGGATTCACAACCGTTAAGATGGAAATTCTCACGATTTGGCCTTGCCTTCTCGACTTTGAGACCGAATAATTTAAAGAAGATCCCGACGATAATCTAAACAGCACTCACAATAGAGCACATACTTGAGCATCGACGGACCCCTAGCAAGCTAGAGGTGGGACCAGGTGCCCGGACGGAGTAAGCAACCCCTGTTGGCTAGCCGCACCCGCCGTCGATGTTCATGCACGAGAATGAAACAATATATAAAATACATGCACTGTCAGAGGTTATGTCTATATACAACGTGCTGTGGCGACAATGTCAGGAGAAAATTCAAAACACTTACTAAACCCCTCGCGGGGAACTTTTTTACGAATAGATACTTCTTTGATGTTAATTATTATTATCGTATAGTAAAATCAACAAAATTTGCATTGATGTCTAATTAATTAATGTTCATGACTGCGTGGCCTAATGGATAAGGCGTCCGACTTCGAATCGGAAGATTGCGAGTTCGAGTCTCGTCATGGTCGAATAAATATTTTTTATACCATTCCTGACGGCTTATTTTCGGAAATATTTGTGTCTATCAATCGGAAGATTGCACATTCGAGTCTGGTCGTTATGAGATACTTTTTACAGTATCTAATATTTATGACTTGTTTTTGGAAAGATGTTCCTACCGTTCTATTGTATGACGATATATCTTTTCCTTTTCCTTACACCAGATCATTCAGTCTTCCTTAGCATTTGATTACTTGTGGAAAAGCAAGTCAAGTATAATAACAAGCATATAGTAGGGTAAAACAAAGGAGGGGATCTCCAACAACACCAGTCTGCAACACCCACAGCAAAACCCTAAAACAAACAATGCGAAAACACAGAACAGACAAGCACAGGAAGAGACCCCAAAAGGACAAGGAATGTCAACGCACAACACAGAAACATCAAACACAAAGGACTTCACATAAACCAACGGAACCAATGGACAACCGGTGCCGACGGAAATAGCAGAGGGTATGGTTATCCTGGATTACGTGCGCACAACCTTACTACTTTTCCGGTTTCCCAGAGGTCTCGAAGAACGAACAACTGTGGTGTAAAACAACCTCCTCATTGTCAAATGACCAAACACAAACAAAACCGCAAAACGCAGGGGCCCAAGCAACAAAAATGAATATGTAAATGGATATCAAAAGAGGACGTACGCAATACAATCCCTGCTCTGCCGCCGCGAGCTCATGTATGTTATCACCGAGGAGTCCGACTTACATTCAGAGATGACAGGTGGTCGGGGCCCTGTCTTCTCAAGTTTATTTCAATCTCATCATAGAACACATATTGAGACAATTTACAACAAATACATAGTCAAATGGAATAAACATGTACAACAATGCGCAGTACTAAAGCTCCTAACCAGGAGGGGCAACTCTCTCATTTATGATATCAATAAATTTACAAAGATTGTTTAATACATTTTCATCTTGACAAGAAAATAAGCTATAAAATTTATAGATATTCGGTCTTATGAAAAAACCTCTTGGAACAAAGTTAATTCTTTCATTTTCTAAAGCTTTACAATTAATGATATAGTGAAATTCATCTCCTACTGATTCTTCACATAAATGACATAATCTTTCGTTTCTAGGTGTATTCAACCATCTACCAGTTTCGATAGGTAATCTATGATTAGTAGTTCTAAAACGCAACAATTTAAAGATATTACATGTAGGTATATCCAAATCTAAATATTTACGAAATTCAAACTTGTTATTAGTAAATAAATTGTAAAATGTACCCTTACTTGAATTATTACACTGAGAAACCCAACTTTGTACAAATTGATCATTAAGTATTTCTTTGATTTTTGCTAACAACCATTTTTCGTTTTCAATATTTTGGTAAATCCATACATAATTCAAACCACATTCTTGTAAAATTTGTTCGATACCACATATCCATTTAATGTTATGACGATCTCTCATTGAGTATAAAAGTTTGTACATAACGCATGACAATTTTGACTCTTTTCCATTTAGCAATTTCAACCAAAAACTTATCATTCTTATCTTTACCTTAATAGATAATGGATATCTTGCTAATTCACCATAAATCATTATGTTTGGTGTTGATAGTTTTAGTCTTAATATAATTTTACAAAATTTTAAATGAAATTTCTCTATAAGATCAAGATTTTCAAACCCCCAAATTTCAGATCCATATAATAGAATAGGAATTACTGTTTTATCAAATAATTCTAATTGACAGTCTATTGATAGATTGAATTCTCTTGCTTTCTTAAAAATGCCATACATTGCTCTTGTTGCTCTTTGAATTAAATATTTTCTGGTATTTAAAAAAGAACCACTCCTTGAAAACAATATACCTAGATATTTAAATTCAGTAACAATTTCTATTTTCATATTATTGTAAAAAAACGATACATTTGACAGTGGTCTCCCTTTACCAAAAATCAGAATTTTTGTCTTTTCGACATTAACTTGCAATTTCCATTTTTCACAATATTTATAAAAACAATTAAGTTGGTGCTGCAGATCATCCTTGCTTTCAGAAATCAATACCGTATCATCTGCGTAAAGTATCACAAAAATTTTCAAAAAAATATCAAGTTCATTTTCTAATTCTTCAGAAATATGACTGAGTCCTTTAACATCCTCATTCAATAAGAAATCCTCTAAATCGTTCAAGTACAATGAAAATAGCAGGGGTGACAAATTTTCCCCCTGACGAACCCCAATTTGACATGGAAAATATTCAGAAAAATCATTATTAAGACTTATTCTCGATTTACAACCCTTATACATATTCGTTATAATTTGTAAACATTTCCCAGAAATATGACATCTAAACAACTTTCTCCATAGGCCTGTTCTCCATACTTTATCAAAAGCAGCTTTAAAATCTATGAAAGCACAAAACATTTTCTTCTTTTTCAAAAATGACAACTCCATTAAGGTATATAATACAAACATGTTATCTATTGTAGAATAATTTGCTCTAAAACCACTTTGATTTTCTTTAATTAGGTTTGTATTTTCTGCAAAAGTAGTTATTCTGTTACATAGTATAGAAGTAAATACTTTTCCAAGACAACTCAATAATGTGATAGGTCTGTAATTTTCAGGCATTTGAATTGATCCCTTGTTTTTAAAAATAGGTTTTATATCACCATTCAACCAGAACTCTGGTACAATACCAGTGTCAAAAACCAAATTAAATAGTTTTTCATACAATGGTGCCATAATATTCACTGACGATTTAATATACTCATTAATAATCATATCTGATCCAGCTGATTTATTATTCTTAATTGAATGAACGGTTTTCAATATTTCATCAACAGAAATTCGATCATTTATAAATGAACTATCATCAAAACTAACATCAAAATCATCATTTAAAATAACATCAGGTCTTTCTTCAATATCATTTTCATTTGCTTTTTTAAAATACTCATAAAAATCATCCATATTTGTATTTTGACCTTGGTCATTACAAAACTTATTTTTCAACAATTTCCAATAATCTTTAGGACTTTTACTTCTCATTTTCTTTATCTTTCGTTGTAAGCTAACTTTGTAATTACTAAGTGATTTATCTAAAATTGATTTATATTCTCTTTTAGCATATTCTAGTTCTTGTTTGAAAATAATAGATCCATATTTTTTATATTTACGTCTGACTTTTCTATAAGTTTTACGTGCAATATAACAGTCATTATTAAACCACAATGTAACTTTCTTTTTCTGCTTTTTCTTTTTATTACGTGGAGTAAATGTACCAAAAGTATTTCTAGCAGATTTCAACAATAACTCTGCCGTTTTCTCAAATACAGCATCTACGTCACTCTTTTGTACAAAATCACTATTTATTTGACATACATCAGTCAGTATTTTATCAACATCACCAATATCTATATTTTCTATAAAATCATTTACTTTTGAAAAATCCCATGATTTTATTTTCTCTGATTGATTCTCATTATTATTGATTTCATAATTGGAATCATTAAAATCACGTTGCGCATTACAATTAATGGAACAAAAAAGTGGCATATGAATATCTGAAAATAAGCAATTAAAATCCATCACCACAAAATTTGTAACAAA
This sequence comes from Pinctada imbricata, assembly GCA_033119305.1. Classification (NCBI taxonomy): domain Eukaryota; kingdom Metazoa; phylum Mollusca; class Bivalvia; order Pterioida; family Pteriidae; genus Pinctada; species Pinctada imbricata. The sequence goes on along the minus strand of VSWD01000014.1, from coordinate 7,467,542 downwards.
TTGTAAAAAGTCAGCGTTACAAATGAAATAATCAACCACACTAGATCTTGTAGTAGTAAATAAACCTCTGTCTGCATCGTATCCTACTCTTCCGTTCATGATATAAAAGTTATTCGATTTACAAAAAATTAGTAAATAATTTCCAAAATTGTTCGTGTTTTTATCACAATTTACCCGTTGTCTATTTACATCGAGGAGGTCAAGCTTAAATATATCGGTCAACAAATCATATTCGTTTTCTAACGATATTTCATAATCTGACAATTCAATCTCATCAAAAAACTCTTTTTTGTCAGAAACACGAGCGTTAAAGTCACCCGTGATGCAAACATACTCATATTCATCAACTAAATCAAGATATTCCAGTTCAAACCCACTGTAAGCGTCTGGTGATCCATAAAGAGACCCCTCAGGCGGTATATAAACAGCACCAAACAACATGTCTTTATTCGAATTAGATAATGTGCCTTTTAAAGAAAACCAGAAAACGAACCTACTATCTGTCTCTATTGGTGAAATGTATGTTGCTAATGATTTTCTAATTCCAATAATAATTCCACCTGATCTAACACGAGAAAATTTTAATCTATTTTTGGTAAAAAATACAAAATCTTCATGACATATTGTATCCAAATCGTCCGTTTTAGATTCAGTAAAACATAAAATATCATAACTTTTGATTAGTTCATTAAATTCTGGGTAATTCAATCGTTTTTTAATACCACAAACATTAAGTGATAATATTTTAAATTCATGCGGAAATTCATCATTATTACATGATTTACTGTGTAGAGAGTTGGTAGACAAGCTATGATTAGAGTTTCTCACTCTCTGTCTGTTTCGACCCTCCATGGTTCTCCTATTTTCTTGAGTACCTCCCCCTTCCTCTGTGACCTCCTCGTCCCCTGCCTCTGCCTCTATTTCCCGGATAAAAAGTCGGTGCATTAGCGGACAACTGAGACGACATTGTCATTGTTACAGCCTCATCGGACTCGGGGTTGGTTACGGGGTGAATCTCCATATCATCATCGTCGGATTCGCTCTCATCAAGTCGGAAAAGTTCGCCGTCGATAAATAGTTTGTCGACAACTAACTGTGCTCGCTTATTCTGACGTTTCGCACTTTTGTAATATGGGTAAAGCTTTTTACGCCTTTCGTTGATAATACGGGGAAATTGTTCATTAATCCCATATTTCTTGTTTTCATCATTACCAGCCAACGAAGTATAAACAGATTTGCGCACTACTTCCCTCTCTTTAAACTGGACGAATTTGGCAACTATCGGTCTGATTTTACCATGAATTTTTCGGCCCATCCTATGAACTCTGTGAAATTCCACCCTCTGCTCAACTTTCAGTACATCTGCTATAAATTCCTTCAGAACACTTTCACAATTTTCGCCATCCTTCTCTTCGATTCCATAAAAAATAAGGTTGTCCCTCATACTCCTGGTTTGCAAATCAAGCTGCTGATCATTTAATTCCTTCATCTGATTTTTGATTTTGGATAAATCTTTCTTCAACTCACTGTTTTCTATCTCTATTTTTCTAGAGTTCTTCGTAATTTCTGTTAGTGTGTTCGTTATCTCTAAAGAGGTAAGAACAGTGCCCGTCATGGAGTCCCGTAAGATAACAATATTCATGTTATTGAACTACAAATGACAATCAGTGAATAAAAGTCGAATACAAAAGTCAAAAACACATTCCAAAAATCGAAGGACTTACGAATTTTGGAGAAAAAAATAAAACCCAACTTTCTCACCTCATGCGAAAATGAAATAGGACAAACAGACGGAGACAATGACACAAGCCCCACATAAAGACGAGGGACAACTTATCTAATGAACCATCTCCGGTGCAAGTGTGGAAGTCATTGTATAATGCGTTGTAGATGGCGCTGTTAAAATGGCATCGAATTGAGTATTTTCATATATCACATGAATCATGTAACATATCTAATACAGGAATGTTGTCCAAGTAGGTGAGACCAAAAAGGAAGCCGAAAGCCCATTCCAATTTCTGTCTTAGTGATGCCAACAATTTTGCTGATTGTTCACGACGGAATAACCAAAATTAATTGTAAGTAGAGTCACCCTGAATAAATTCGACAAAGAATAAGATGTACAGTAAACTTCGTATATAACGAAGCCCAGGGGACCATTGGTTCAAATTCGTCATAGCCATATTTCGTTACATGCATTTTGATGCAAAATATACGTAGACAGTAGCGTGTTTATATATGTACACGACATGTGCCCGTCTCCTTCCCGTGGTACATAGTAATACAAATAAATCTGAAAGGACAAACGTTTATTTTCAATACAGAATGTAAACAGAAGGTTTATATACAATTGAATAATGGACATTTGTAAATAATACGGAAGTGTTCCAACAATAACCATTTAATTACATGATCGGTTTACGCCAGTGAAAAAGTCATTGACTGTTGATTGTTTTTTGTCCCTAACGTGAGCATGATCAATAAATTCCCCAAGTTTGAGAAGTCCATTGAAAATGTCATCATTGACATTAGCAGTAGATTCTAAATACCGAACTAATCCATCGATATAACCCCGTGCCTGGTCATAGGAGGGCGGCGACTCAGTGGCGGGTTCGTCGTCATCACTTGCCTCGGTATCCTCGTCCTGCGAACTCTCAGATTCGTAGCGCTCTTTGACAACGGAAATGATATCATCGTCGCTTACTGCTCTTGACGTAATGATCTCCTGATCAACTTCAACATAGTCATTAAAAGTCGCGTCTGAACAGTCAGATTGTTTCCATAATGCTCGGAGGTCAAAAAGTGGAACGTCATCATCGTCGCTATCACGATCAGAGGCGGAGTCCGGGTTATCGGTCGGAGCAACGAACCCAGCCTTAGCATAACAATTCTGAATGCAAATGGGTGTCACCTCCCTCCAAGACGCATTTAACAGTCAACATGTTTATTGAGGGGTCCGATTTCTTTTCAAGACACCCTATGTAGCGCCTGATAAGTTTTTGACGATAGCGGAACTTGAGATTATAAATGATCCCCTGATCCATAGGTTGCAGCACTGAGGTCGTGTTCGGTGGGAGGAAAGCCAGCTTAACATTTTCCAAAGTTTGAATTTTCGGATGTGCAGCAAATTATCGACAAGCATCAAAATTTTTCTTTCCTGTTTTTTCATAGTTTTATCCAATTTTCTAATCCAGTTAGTGAAAAGTTCACTTGTCATCCATGCCTTTTTGTTAGCATGATATTCTAACGGCAGAGACTTTACATTTTTAAAGCAACGGGGATTTTGGAATTTTCCAATCACAAAAAGCTTCAATTTTTCAGATCCATCCATATTTACAACAGGCAAAACTGTGATTCGTTCTTTGCTTAGCTTTCCATCGTGACACTTTTCTCCTTTTAGCTGCAACGTACGGTTAGGCATAACTTTATAAAAAAGCCCCGTTTCGTCTGCATTAAACACATCACGTGGAGCGTATTGAGACAAAAGTGCAGGAAGTTTAGTGGTTCGAGGCGAAGTTTACTGTACACTATAATTGGTATATGTAATTCCATTGATCATAAAGCCCGCTAAACATGACAATTCCTTGCGCAAAAGCCTCTAGATGTTTCGGTTATAAAAAGATCAAGAAGAACGCACAATTGTAGTGTTAAATAACCTCCTCACGGTTAGATGATCACACAAACAAGACAGCAAAACGCATAGACCAAAGGAACACACTGTCAGATTAATATGCTAATGGATATAAAAAGAGGGCATACGTATTACAGTCCATGCATGTTATCACCCGAGAAGTAGGAGAGGACAGATAGTCGGGGCCATGTCTTCACGAGGTTTGGATAGGGGCCATCATGGTGTCCTGTCGTCACAGTCAGTCAGACTGCAATTCTTAAGAATGCGCTGGTACTAGACTGTAGATTGGCCAATCGGTCTGGTGAAATTAGGATCATATCAACGGTAAAAAAAGGGGTTTGATGATTCTGACAAATTTTCGATGGTTATGCTGTCTACCTTTGATCCTTCAGATTATGTTTATCATATCACCGTGAAATGCAGGTTGTATGATGCCCAAAGAAATATACTATGCTGCCTGTATCAATCCGAATTTTAAAAGAAGCTGACTGTAATTGTTTTAAACTTCCATAAAGTCTCAACTAATTTATGAAAGCGGAATCCTTGACCTAAAGGTTTCTTGATAATTTGTTAATGTGTATTGTGAAAATCCATAACATTAGAACATGCTCTAGCATTCCTGATGAGCTGTAATATGTAAATGACGTATGACTTTGGTATGGGAACATTGTAATCCAGTTAATTCTCTCATAAGTCTATATTAAGTAATATTAATATGTTGGTAATATTTGAATACCTTTTACAGTCAACTGCCATTTTTGATTGTAAAACCAACAAATAAATTTAACACATGTCTGATTCATGTTGTAATTAATGACCGCGTGGCCTAATGGATAAGGCGTCCGACTTCGAATCGGAAGATTGCGAGTTCGAGTCTCGTCGTGGTCGAGGGGAATCTGTATAATTTTATCTTAGGCACGGTCCATTTGATATTCTGGGGGGGGGGGGGGGCTTGGGTTTTTTTCGAAAAAAATAATTTTGCTCTGAAATTTGATGAAATAAATAAATTTGCTTATGGTGTGTCATAAAAAAATAATCTTGCTCTTACAAGTGATCTGAATTTGAAGAATTACTATAAAATTTCGCTTAAAATTCCTGAAAATTTTCCGGCTCGCTTCGCTGGCTGCAGTTTTCAATTCCTATGAAGAAAATTTTGCCTCGCTTCACTCGCCATACTTTTCTGTCAATACATTATTTCTTTAATGGCAAACTTCATATATGAAAATATCAAAAGAATGCATGTTAATGAAAAAATGGGGATCCTTAAAACATGTTAAAGGCTTAGATATATTGTCAATGTAATGTATAACTAACAATAAGATGCATGCATGTATATCAAAAACGTAAGAGTCCAATTTGCTATAATTCTAAATTTGAAAAGTGTAGAAGACCCTCTCCCTCAGGCCTTGCATCTTATATGAATTTTGTGTACTGCGGATTATATTATAAAATTCTCACATCTCTCGATCTGTTTAGAAGTATATTAATTTATTGCCTAAAATGAAGTAAGATTTTAGATTTTTGAGTAAAAATAAAGAATTTCTATTGATAAAACACAAACATTCTAATCTTAATATATTGCACATCATTTATGTTTGAAAAAAAATTTTCTTGCTCCAACTTTGCGAGAAAAAAATAATTTCGCTCCGGTTCGGGGCGAAAAAAATAATCTTGCTCCGACAAAAAACCCAAGCCCCCCCCCCCGAATATCAAATGGACCGTGCCTTAATAGCTTATTTTTGGAAACACGTTCCAATGGAAATTGTAATATTGCCTTGCCTTCTCGTCTTTGAGACTGAATAACTTATAAGTACATTTGTACTTCTTTGATGTTTGTGTGCTTGAATGTTCTAGATTCTTCGTTTGCTTTTTCACTTTCCTATTGTGAGTTTGCAAGAGGCGCTGACTCATCCCGGCCAACTGTTCTTAATCCACTGGGAGTTGCATGCCGCGGACTCTCCCTGGGCACATGATCTTAATCCACTTGGAGTTGCAGTCAGGACACCCTGTCTCTCCCCGGGCACCTGATCTTAATCCACCACTTGAAGTTGCAATCAGGAGGCGCTGACTCTCCCTGTTCACCTGCTCTTAATCCACTGGGTGTTGCAATCAGGAGACGAAGACTCTCCCCGGACACCAGATCTTAAGGATTCCGTTGTACAAATAAATATCAAGTGTATTATATGGTTAGAATTATGGCATATCTTTAATTAGATATACCATAAGTCAACATAAAAGTTGGGTTCCAACACCAAAGGTCAACATGCCAACCCATATCTAAGCCACGGAAACTATCGAGACACTGCCGAATATTACCGAGATCATTTTAACACTGTTTAAATGGACGAGACGTCAGCGAGATATCCATTTGTACACTGGATACGTTAATTCACTGGGAGTTGCAATCAGGAGAAAATGACTCTCCCTGTGCACCTGGTCTTAACCAACTGGGGGTTGTATGCAGTCAAGAGACGCTAACTCTCCCCGGGCACCTGATCTTAATCCACTGGGAGTTGCGTGCAGGAGAAACTGTCTCTCCTCGTGCACCTGATCTTGATCAACTGGGAGTTGCAATCAGGAGACGTTGTCTCTCAACATGCACCTAATCTAAATCAACCGGGAGTTGTATGAAGGAGACGCTGACTCTCTCAGGGTTCCTGATCTTAATCCACTTAAAGTTGTAATCAGGAGACAATGACTCTCCCTGTGCACCTGGTCTTACCCCACTGGGAGTTGTATGCAATTAGGAGACGCTAACTCTCCCCGTGCATCTTATCTTAATCCTTTGGGAGTTGTATGCAATTAGGAGACGCTAACCCTCCCCGTGCACCTGATCTTAATTTACTGGGAGTTGCATGCAGGAGACTTTGTTTCTCTCCGGGCACCTGATCTTAATCCACTTGAAGTTGCAATCAGGAGACGTTGACTCTTCTCGTGCACCTGATCTTAATCCACTGGTAGTTGCATGCAGGAGACGATGACTCTACCCGGGCACCTGATCTTAATCCACTGGGAGTTGCAATGAGGAGACGCTGTCTCTCCCCGTGCACCTGATCTTAATCCACGGGATGTTGCATGTAATTAGATGACGCTGACTCTCTCCGGGCACCTGATCTCTATCCACTGGGGGTTGTATGCAATTGTTTAACATCCTCAAATTCATTAGCATCATTTTAGAGCAGATTAATTTACAGCATGGACCAGACATGCATGTTTCGGGTAATAAACCCTCGTCAGTGATCCTAAATCTAAACAAGGAAATATGACCAAAATCTTTGAAAATTATGTCCTAAATACACCGAAAGACGAAGCAAAATGGCTGGGACATGATGCTACAGGACCCATGTTTTAGACATTTAAGAGAATTTAGGGAACAGAAATTTTCAAATGCGTTTGAAGAAACAACCAACCGGAATTGATCGAACTTGGCTACATGTTATTCATTCCGAGATTCGCAACCGTTCCAATGGAAATTCGAATTATTTTGCCTTACCTTTCCGACTTTGAGACTGAATTACTGATAGATACATGTACTTCTTTGATGTTTATTTGCTTTAATGATTAGGATTCTTTGTTTGCTTATTCATTTTCTTATTCAGAGCTCGAAATTCTTATTTTGATTTTGCAATTAAATTCACGTACTTGAAGGAGACAGGAATATTTTAAGAAGAATATCGGTGAATTATGACATTGTGCGTTCATTTTATGAATTAAGGAACTTTAAAAAGGTATAAACACTTATTCAAAAAAGAAAAACAAAACGTATATTCATTATTTAATCGGATTAAACTCAGTCGAAGCGTAAAAGAACTTAAAAAATATAATACTTCCTAGACATGGATGAGATAATTATGACCTCAAGAAAGAGATTCTGATATACTGAGTGTGTTCATAAATCAAGGGTCCTAAATACTAATGAAGAATTTGTAAACGAGGATTTTAATACTCCCGAATTGTTAAAAATGGATACAAAAATATTACATTTTCTGGAATATCTCTCTTAATTTTTGCCATATTTCATTGATATGCCATTCGCTAATACGTTCTAATCGAATTCTCGCTAGCATACTTTAATGCCCTGTATTGGTATAATTCAACATAGAAAGCTAAAGAAGTACCGAGTTCAAACTCAAGACAGCGAACGACAAAATGATAATCGAAACATTTCTCAATATTAATACACATTTCATTCATGTTACTCATATAATCTTTTTCATTTGTAATCAAGAGAGCGAGTCAAATTTCTCCTTTTATGTATTCTTTTCTTTATCTTCAAATATTTGATACTATTTAAGAAAAGTTAAGACAGGAGGAAAATAATGAGAAATGTTATGATAAGGAGGAGATCACCAATAGGAAAGTGGAACCAAAATGAAAAATGCAGTGATGACATACATGGGAAATAGGAAAATTAACCAGATGGAGACTAAGCGAACAATAATATCACATCATGAAAACATAAAGGACAGCAACAGATACATGAATTATTAATATCCCCTCGCAACATGGAGTGCGGGTGAGTGTGCAAGTGTGTAAGTGTGTACGTCACACTTTGTATACAGCCTAAAGGACATAGTTTTGATCGGATCTTAGCTAAATTTCATCAACGTATTCCTTATGGCAAGAAAAAAAAACCCTATTGATTTTCAAGGTCATAGGTCAAAGGTAGAGGTCAAAGATTGGAAATGACTAAAACTCTTGTTCACAGCCTAGCTAGAGGACATGGTTTGGATCGGATCTTTACCAATCTTCATACACTTATTCCTTGTGACACGAGAAAGAATCCTATTGATTTTCAAGGTCAAATGTCAAGGACACACATTTGAAATGGCTAAAATCCTTGTATACAGCACCGCACAATTTGTATACAGCCTAGATGACACAGTTTTGATTGGATCTTTACTAACCTTTCTACACTTATTGGAAATGACTAAAATCCTTGTATAAAGCCCAAAAGAATGAGTTTAGATCGGATCTTTACAAAACTTCATACACTTATTTCTTATAGCAAGAGGAAGAAACCCTATTGTATTTCAAGGTCATAGAACAAAGTCAAGGTCGTAGATAGAAAATGGCTAAAATCCTTGTATACATCATAGTGGGTATGGTTTTGAATTTGAATCTTTACCAAACTTCATACACTGATTCCATATGACAAAAGTAAGAACCCTGTTTATTTTCAAGGTCAAAGTCACAGATTGGAAATGGCTTAAATCCGTCCTAGAGGACACAGTTTTGATTGGGTCTAGACCAATTTTCATACACTTATTCCTTTGGGCGAGAGGAAGAACCCTATTGATTGTCAAGATCAAAATCACAAATCGGAAATGCTTTTAATCCTTGCATAAATCCTAAAGAGTGCAGTTTTTGTCTGATCTTGAACATACAGGTCTTGCTTATGACAGGAGGAGGAACCCTATTGATTTTCAAGGACAAGGGAAAATTGAAGTGTAAAATAACCTTCTCAATGTAAAAGAAAGGAGATCTCCAACAAGACCCCTTTGCAGCATAAACTGCAAAACACCAAAAAAACCCGATGCAGAAACACAAAAGACGAGTACAGCACGAGGTGGAAGAGACACACGACATGTAAACATCAAACACAAAAGGATACACATAAACCGACGAGACCAATGGACAACCGGTGCCGACTTTGGACGGCCATTTGTCACGCAAGTAGAAAATGGTGTGATTATCCTGGATTACGTGCGCACAACCCTCTCACTTCTCCAATTACCCAGAGGTCTCGAAGAACGTACAATTGTGGTGTAAAACAACCTCCTAATTGTAAGATGACCTCACACAAACAGGACCGCGGAACGCAGAGGCCCCAGAAACACCGAAGAATATGTAAATGAATACGTAATACAGTCCGTGCTCTGCCGGCTGTAGCGAGCTCATGTATGTAATCACCCGAGGAGTCCGACTGAAATTCAGAGAGGACAGGTGGTCGGGGCCCTGTCTTCTCTAAAGAGGTTTGGACAGGGCCCGTCATGGAGTCCCGTCGTCACAGTCAGTCAGAGTGCAAGTCTCAAGGATGCGCTTGTACAAGACTGTAGATTGGTCAAATACCAAGCCTAGTGTCCGTCTTGTGACATTAGGATCATATCCACGGTATAAAAGGCGTTTGATGATTGTTACGCATTTTCGATGGTTATGCTGCCTACCTTTGATCCTTCTAATTTTGTAAGATGACCATGCAAACAGAAGCAATGCGTAAAGGCTAAAAGCAACATACTGATGGATATGTAAATGTTTATAGAAACAGGGCGTGTGGAATTCATTCCATGCTCTGTCGGCTGTAGCAAGTTATGTTATCATCCGAGTAGTCCGACCGACACAATTAATCAGTAGAAAGCAATTTTTAAGAAAGCGCTTGTACAAGGTACCAAGCCAAATGTCGTTCTGGTGACACCCTTAACAATTCGGCTTTATTAAGATCCTATCTTACCATTTTGTATTTATTACCATTTTTTGCGATCAGATGTGTATTTCAATACTAAAGAGACTAATTTCATAACAAAGTTTATCAGTTTTTGTCAAAATAAGACGTCCAACGTCATTGATATCAATTAAATTGGCCACAAATCAACAAATACAACGTCAAAGCAATATTCAGATGCACATTTCCCAACGTTCGGTCACGTTTTATCAAAACTGGCATGATCTATGTTAAACGTCTTTAAATTCAATAGCATCATTTAAAACCTGATAAATTTACAGCATGGACCAGACATGCACGTTTCGGGTACTAAACCCTCGTCAGTGATCCTTAGTCTAAACAATGTAATATGACCAAAAAGTATGAAAATTATTATGTCCAAAATTGTACCAAAAGACGTAGCAGAATGGGTGGGATATGATGCTACAGGACCCACGTTTTAGAAATTTCAAGAAATTTTGTAACAGAAAATTTCAAATGCGTTGAAGAGACACACGATCGACCGAAGTTGATCGAACTTGGCTACATGTGCCCTCGGGGACTCTTGGTCCACCAGCAGTGACACTCACCAAGTAGTTCAAATGTTAAACGTCTTTAAATTCAATAGCATCATTTAAAACCTGATAAATTTACAGCATCGACCAGACATGCACGTTTCGGGTACTAAACCCTCGTCAGTGATCCTTAGTCTAAACAATGTAATATGACCAAAAAGTATGAAAATTATTATGTCCAAAATTGTACCAAAAGACGTAATGTTCATTATCAAATGTTGTGGAAATACTTGTGGCAATAACAAAGCGAATGATAACTATGTTAAGCTGGAAATATTAAGCGACTACATATATGAGAAAGAAAAACCCTCTCATCGAAGAGGATGTTTATAACTTATTTATCCCACCCTAACAATATCGCGTTTAGTATTCCGGCCCCCTGATAAACATAGGGTATATATGTATTTTGCCATATATATATATAGAAACATCTCTAATAATTCAACGTTAGTTGGTGAAACAAACACGAAAAAGATAGCAAAAAAAAAAAAAAAAAAAGAATGCCATGAGAAACAACCTAATCAACAAACAAGAAGTCGCAGTGAAACAAACATGAATGTTCAAACAAAATCATGAGCGACAGCATCAAATAAAAAAATCAAACAGTGTTGCAACAGGTCATTTACATAACAGAATATGTCTCTTGAAAGATGATAAACGGTTACAAGCGAACTGAAATACGCTGAAGAAGAGAAACCAAAGGTACAAATGTAAACGTCTTCAAATTGAATAGCATCATTAAAGAACAGATAAATTGGCAACGTGGACCAGACATGCACGTTTCGGGTACTTAACCCTCATCAGTGATCCTAAATCTAAACAATGTAATATGCCAAAAAAGTATGAAAGTTACTATGGCGAAAAAGTGTACCTAAAGACGTAGCAGGATGGGTGGGATATGATGCTACAGGACCCACTTTTTAGAAATTTCAAGAAATTTTGATAACAGAAGTTTAGAATGCGTTGAAGAAACGATCAACCGAAATTGATCGAACTTGGCAACATGTGCCCTCATGGGCTTCTGGTCCACCAGCAGTGACACTCACCAAGTGGTATAAATGTAAACGTCTTCAAATTGAATAGCATCATTTAAGAACAGATAAATTGGCAACGTTGACCAGACATGCACGTTATGAAGAAATAGCAATCACCAAAACATTGAAAATTACAGACTACACATACACCAATTGTCAACAGATGTCGACTTTATTTTCAAGTTCTAGATTTCTATAGAGAATAAGTGAAATGTGATATTAGCAAGTTGGAAATGCATACTCCTCCGGAATGCTTGATCATGTACTTCTATTGAAGTGACTCACTTTTGCTCGATATATGGAAGTGTTGCTTTCACATCATTCGTAATTATTTTCAATTTTCCCTTTATTGGTTTATACGATTTCGGATATTATACCATGAACAGATGTTTGTATTTTACGTCTACTTACTTCTTCTTATAACATTTCATTGTTGGACGAATAAAAGAAAATAATGTCTGAAACGTATGGTCGTCTATTTGGTGTAAATAAATAACAGGAATGTAATATTGCGAACACACCTAAAGGCTTTGTCGAAAACAAACAAACCAACCATCAGTTGCAAGATATCAACATTACAAAAAAATATTTAAGGACAAATACGGTTTATTCAGTTTTAGGATAGATATCCTTTACATTTGAATCAGTTCCATCTTATTGTATGTAAAAGTGATGTGTAGTGACATTTGATGAGGTTACCGTAGGAAATATTGAAGTTTTGAGTACTTCCCAAATAGACTAATGCAGACATAATACATTGCAAACTATGGAAAATTCAAAATAATACTCAATAACTTTTTTATTGTTGTATCATTTTCGTTCATATTTGAAATACAATATATTGGATATTCTGTTAATTGATTTAAACGAAGAAATTGAAACCTTTCCGTATATACCTTTTGGTAAAACAACAAAAACATTTTTATTTTAGAATATTTTTCAAAGAACTTCATAATTGAAATCGGAGTTATCTTTCTTTGTACGTCAGAACTACAGAATACTCTTCGACGGGGTCTTGTTGGTGATCTCCTCCCTTCTTCGATGCGAGGATTCAAAATTTTGGGCGACGGATATGTCCTTAAAAGTAAGATGACCATATGTTGGGGTGAACATGGTGAATAGGATGATAAAATAAAATGTAAAGAATATTGTCGACCACGACGAGAATCAAACTCGCAATCTTCCGATCCGAAGTCGGACGTTTTATCCATTATACCACGCGGTCTGCTTCAAAAGATTCAACGAAGCGATACTGTCATTCCCAATCATGAATGTTAAACGTCTTCAAATTCTATAGCATCATTTAATGGGATATCAAACGCGTTTCAGTAGCCTCCCTTAGACGAAAATTTTAAAGAAATCTCCACGCTGAAGATTTCCGATTTCCGTAACTTAAAATTTCCTCATGATAGTCCTTGTAATACACATCTAATCGGTAAGTCGATCAAGTGGCATAAAGATAGAGCTCTAACTTATCATGCGAATGGTCCGTGGTTCGATTCTGCACAAGAGGTGTAATTTCAGTTTTCATTAGAATGTAAGTACTAACTTTTTTACCTTCGCAAAGTAATTGTAAGCCAAGAGTGACCAACAATGTTTCAATTATCAATGGAATTACAGCTCACTTTGAACTTATTTGAATTCTTTTTCTGACTTTTTGACCTACATACGTGTGTCATATCTATTCAGAAATAATTATATCTATCAGGATTTTTAAGAAGTGTTTAGATGTTGAGAATTTTATCTTTCACACTATTCATATGAATGTATCCACATGCGCGGATCCAGCATTTTTGGTTAGAGGGGGTCCAAATTGGAGGAAGTCTACCTATGATGTAGGTATATGTCGGTGCACATCATGGGGAGGGGTTTTGAGGGCGGGTATTGTTAGCTTTCCTTTCACGTTTATTCTTATGAAGAATTGGCGAGCGAAGCGAACATAAATTTTTTTTTATATGAAATATCAATTTGTCTTGATTCCATGATTATTTATAACATTGAATAAGCCTGAGATACATAGTTTCTCCTTCGATGACTTGGTTCCATTTTTGAATGAGCCCCTAGGCCTGCATTATATTCGTACCAAATTATACTCTGTTCCTTTACGGAAGTTACACGATATCTACGAATATACGAAGGACCTCACTTATACCGATACACGTTCCCCAGAATACAGACTACAAGGAGTCATCTTGGACATTTCTACTTTTCATTTATTTCAAGCAGTTAGATCAGATAAATCAGAGGAGAAAACAAACCATCCTTTCATTAAAGTAAGATTTGCAAACAAAGGTATTGATAAATTGAATCTTGGTCAAATTTTGAATCACAAAGCTGTTACAGAAAAAATCCCACCATATTTCAAAAGACAAGAAACTCCTTGTATTTCCTATAGCTACACACCAACAGTTGCATCTAAAATTTACAATTACAAACGATTCTTGTAGTGTATTGATTTAAGTAATCCCTCACTACACCCACTTCCTTGCGAATGTTCTTCATCGGATTTTAACTACTCTCCTTGTGGACACGTTATTACTGGGGACCTTAGTATAGTCAAGAACGACAAGTTGAGATAATTGTTAAAAAAGGGTCCCAAATACAGAGAAAGTATGTCCTTTACATGGAACCAAAATTGCAAAATTATCATGGACTCTTGTGAGGAATATGCAAGACGTTGGGCAAAGAAAGAGGATGTACAGCTCGACCCCCTTTCCGAATGGATAAAATCCATCAGAGGGTTACTTTTATCTAGAATTTACCGATCAAAATCAACTGTGAACACCAGATTCGAGTCTATTTAAAGACCCTGATGTTATCACAGAGCTTACCTACCTCCAAGAACATTATGTCATCACACCAGCGGACAAAGCCTCAAATAATTACACATTTACTTGCAAAAAGTACTATTTCGACAGTCTAGTTAAAGAGTTGGGTTTAAATTCGACACCTGGAAATCCCACTTACACCCCAACAAACCTTTCTGCCTCTGAAATAAAAGATAACCACAAATCAGCCCTTGCTTCCTTTGGCTTCCAAACTAACAATTTAGATTTAGATTTACCATACTTATACTGCATACCTAAAATGCATAAGAATCCGTACAAACAACGTTTCATCGCTGGTTCCTCAAAATGTTTTACCAAATCTGTATCGATCTTACTCACCAAAGTTTTATCTGAAATCAAATCTGAGCTTCAAAAATATTGTTCGACAATATATTCTCGCAGTGGTATCAACCAGATGTGGATTTTAAAGAATTCGAAGGAACTTTTAGAACATCTGAAATCCACTCATTTTAGTAAAGTTCATTCGATCAAAGCCTTTGATTTTTCGACCCTTTACACTACAATTCCACATTCTAAATTGAAAGAAAGACTCGCAAAAATTATACGTAATGCGTTTACAAGTAAGAACGTTAATCGCAAATACAAATTTATTGTTATGAACTATGACAAAACCTACTTTGTAAAAGAAAAGTCCGATTCTGAAAATAAGTACACAGAAACAGATATTATTCAGATGTTAAACTTTTTGATCGACAACATTTTTGTGGTGTTTGGAGGAAAGGTATTCCAGCAAATTGTCGGAATTCCAATGGGGACCAATTGTGCCCCACTCCTTGCCGACATTTTCCGTTACTCGTACGAAGCTGAATTCATTCAATCTTTGGTCTCTGATGGGAAAAGATACTTAGCTTCTGACTTCAACTTCACTTACAGATACATAGACGATGTGTTATCTATCAATAATAAAAAAAATTCGCGGATTACCTGAGCAGTATCTATCCTTCAGAGCTTGAAGTCAAAAAAACTACTGAGACAAATAATTCATCATCCTATTTGGACATAATGTTGTCCTACGACACTGATGGTCACATGAACACCTCACTCTATGACAAACGTGACGAGTTCAATTTCAGCATTCCAAACTTTCCTTTTCTGAGTAGGAACATCCCTTCATATCCAGCTTACGGCGTATTCATATCTCAATTAATACGCTATGCCAGAGCAAGTACCAAATATATTGATTTTGTTCTGAGAGCTAGGCGTCTTGCAGATAAGCTTCTCAGTCAGGGATCTATTTGTGACCGACTAACATCGTCACTGAGGAAGTTCTACGGTCGATATGTCCCACTCTCCAGAATGGTGGATGATATTTTGTCATGGACCATTTGAACCATCCAACCAAAGATTGTACTCTATGTACTCCGAAATGGAAGTAACCGGATGTGACAGTTCTACCGAATTGAAGCGGCGGGTGTTGCATGCAAGCAGGAGATGCTTACTCTTCCTGGGCACCTGGTCTCACTCCCATATCGGGAGTTCGCTTCTTTTCATGTGGTGGGTTTTTGTTTGTTTGCTTTGTTTCCTGTTTTGTCCTGATTTTGATGCCTTCGGTTTCTGATTTTCTTAATTATCGATTTTGTGCTGTATACAGGGATATGGCCATTATCCATATTTGTCATTACTCCTTATATCGGCGAGCGGAGCAAGCCGCAAGAATTTAGATTAATTCACATATTGTCTATATTTCATAAGAATGAATAGATAAGTAATCTTCCAAATAATCTGACATCTTAAAATGACAAAACCATGTAAAAGACGAGGAAGGTTGCATATTATGAAAAGTAAGGGTCTGTTGAAAATACAAGTTCAGAAAATAAAATCATTGAGTATGAGAAATTGAACTGACTAAGGAATTTGGCAAAAAAAGAAAATAATTGTGTATTTGTAAATGGCGAGCGAAGCGTAATGCATAAAAAGGTTCAAAGCCTTTTTATGCATTTCTAGACCCCTTTCAATTAGAAATTGGCCAAAGCTGAACCCCATCTATGAAAATCTTAGGGGAGGGGGGGGGGGTTTCCAGACCCCAGGTTGCCCTCCCCCCTCTGGATCCGCACATGTTATCCATATGCGCATGTTCATATCATTACTCAAAACTTTGATATACATATTACATATTGTAAATATTGCAATTGCTGGAATCCTGCTGTGATATTTTACAAGTCAGAAAATCTTTAGGCACGGTCCATTTGATATTCTGGGGGGGGGGGGGGGGGGCTTGGGTTTTTTGTCGGAGCAAGATTATTTTTTGCGCCCCGAACCGGAGCGAAATTATTTTTTTCTCGCAAAGTTGGAGCAAGAAAATTTTTTTCAAACATAAATGATGTGCAATATATTAAGATTAGAATATTTGTGTTTTATCAATAGAAATTCTTTATTTTTACTCAAAAATCTAAAATCTTACTTCATTTTAGGCAAAAAATTAATTTACTTCTAAACAGATCGAGAGATGTGAGAATTTTATAATATAATCCGCAGTAAACAAAATTCATATAAGATGCAAGGTCTGAGGGAGAGGGTCTTCTACACTTTTCAAATTTAGAATTATAGTAAATTGGACTCTTAAGTTTTTGATATACATGCATGCATCTTATTGTTAGTTATACATTACATTGACAATATATCTAAGCCTTTAACATGTTTTAAGGATCCCCATTTTTTCATTAACATGCATTCTTTTGATATTTTCATATATGAAGTTTGCCATTAAAGAAATAATGTATTGACAGAAAAGTCGAGTGAAGCGAGGCAAAATTTTCTTCATAGGAATTGAAAACTGCAGCGAGCAAAGCGAGCCGGAACATTTTCAGGAATTTTAAGCGAAATTTTATAGTAATTCTTCAAACTCAGATCACTTGTAAGAGCAAGATTATTTTTTTATGACACACCATAAGCAAATTTATTTATTTCATCAAATTTCAGAGCAAAATTATTTTTTTCGAAAAAAACCCAAGCCCCCCCCCCCCCAGAATATCAAATGGACCGTGCCTTACGCCTGCAAAATGTTTGAATGTAGAGAAACTTTTAATATATCTTGTAAACCCATATTGTAATATCATTACACGTGCACACACTGTCGCATTATTTTAAAATACACAAAATCGGTATTCGGTTCTATTTATTTACGTATTCAAATCAATGTCTTCTGTGATATTTAAAAAAAAGTTGGTTCTTTTGTCTTTGGTCAAATAGTAAAGAAAGATAACTCTAATTGCATTTAACATTTTTTTACATGATGAAATACACATTCAGTCAGATATTGCAACATATGACGTGGTCATTGAATAATTTCTTTCTATAAGAATCTGCACAATATAATGAAGGAATCATATGTGAAGTTTCTTTTGAAAATCTTTGACTGAAAAGAAAATATATTTCTAAAAATCGGGAATTACCCACGTAGAAGTTAATGTTTTTTCAAAGAATATATGATATAATTAGAATTTCCGATTAAATAAGTGTACTGAAAAATATTTTTTTCTTAACGTTTTACTGATTTTTATATTATAAATTGCAATTTTTGATTTAACAAATTTGATTTTTTTATATCATATAATCGAAGTTTTGATATCACAAATTCGAATTCGATATTAAAAATCAATATTGTGATATCAATGATTGCAATTTTTGTTATAACAAAATCGATTATTTGATATCACAAATTCGATTATTTTATATTTTTTTATATGAATAAGATAATGAAGATTCTGACAGCAATCTCAACAGCACTCAAAATAGAGCACCAAATTGAGCAATTGAGCAAGCCAGAGGTTGGACCAGGCGCCCGGCAGAAGGAGTGAGAATCCCTTTTTTGGCTAGCCGCACCCGTCTTCGATGTTCACGAATGAAATGAAAACAATATCTTAAACATGCACTATCTGAGGTTACGTCTTCATAAAAAGTGTTATGGCGACCATATCAAAAAAAAAAAAGAGACAATTAAAACACTTACTGTCAATAATAATGGAATAATCGATTAATTTGTGATATCAAAAATGAATGTATGTGCGCTGTTTTACTATCTATTTCCTATTTTGATGTCAAGAAATAGAATTGGTGATATCACAAATTCGGGATTTTTGATATGACAGATTCAGTCATATTTTGTGAGTTAAAAAATCGTTTTTTTAAATATCACAAATTCGATTTTTTGATATCACAAAATGCAATTTCTAATATCACAAATTCGAATTTGTGATATCACAAATTCGAATTTGTGATAACTTTTTTTGATATCACAAAATACGATTGAATTTTTTATATCAAAAGTCGATTTGAATTTATAGATCACAAATTTATTTTTTTAATATCCAAAAATAAGGAATAAATAGTAAAACGGCATCCCTTATATTTATTACCCTATTTAATGGTAATGCAAGGCGCTCTGTGAGGCAAACATATTTTGGAATACAGTTGACAGTTGACAATTGACAATTGAACTGTCAACTGCATTCTTGAATGCAGTTGACAATTCAATTGTCAATTGTCAATTGTCAAATGTATTCCAAAATATGTTTGCCCGTAGCATCTGTAACAACAATGCTGGTCATACATGTTATACACGCATTTGCGGACAAGAATAGCAGTTTTCTGAATTCTTACATCCCCAACAAAAAACTCAACGTAAAGCCCGCCCATATTCATGTGACCTTACGTTGACCTTTCTCAGTTTGCGTTCTGCCTATGCGCATGCTAAATTTGTTCAGTGAACATTACCGATTCCAACATGCGCATGAATATGTGTAAAAGAAAGAAAGTATTTTTTATTGATTCAAGGTTAAAATGACAAAATAAGGACGATTTATAGTCATATTACACAAGACTTTACATCGCAGATCACATAGAGCTCAATTTTCAAAGATAAAAGTCGTTGATAAGCTTTTAACGTCTGTTCAGGATTTCATCTAATTTATCTCAACATAGAACATGTGGTCACTGGGCGGAGATCGGACTTAGTTCCCGAAGTATGATTAAACAGGCAGCACTGTAAACGTATGTTTTCATACTGATTTTTTTATGTAACACGTTTATTTTACCTCGAATGACTTGTGTATCATCTTTTAGAGACAATTAGAAAGTATTTAAAGACTTTTTGCAAAAAAAGTGTTCGCCACTGACAGCTCATATTGCTTTGAAATAAAAGGCACGGTTTTTCTGCATTCAGAACAAGCCTTAACGATGCTCTGACATCGGATCTCTTCCTGTCTTATTAATGTACAGCAACCAATTTCACGAAAATTCTTACGAACGATTTTCATATGTAAGTATAAAAATTTTCGTAAACTCGATTTCAACAAAGTTCTTAAGTATAGAGATACGATTAAAATTGTACGTAACTTTGCGACTGCCCTGGGGTTGTCGCAAGTCATTAAGAACCATTCAAATACTTACGAATTTCGTAAGTTATTTTTTCTATGAAAATTCTTAAGTACAGCATATAAAAACAAAATGGCGGCGGTTTACTTGTTGTTAATGATAGCTAGTCAAAATATTTAGAGAGAATGACTTTTTATGTCTTGTTTGAAAATGACCTTATGAAACCAGTCAATCACACGTAACTCTCATTTTTTAATCAATGCTAAATGGTCGACACACATCAATAACTTACAAGAATTAATTTTTTAATGAAATTCAAATGTACTTTTTCGAGAGATCGAAAAGTGAAATTAATTACGGATGATCATGCATGCATACAACATCCAAAGTAGATACACAACTGAATTTATTGGAAATTAAACATGTCTAAATTAAAGATTTCAAAGGTCCAGAAATCGCGCATGCGCATAAGCACAGGAAGCTTCCGTTGCTATGCATTAGAATACTTACCAAAAATATTACGAAAATAATTTTAAGAATTTTCTTAGAGAGTTACGAACGCATTTGTGAAATTGTCATAAGTATTTTCGTAAAAATACGTAAGTACGTTTACTTAAGAAAATACTTACAAATTTTCGTGAAATTGGCTGCAGGTCTCTAAATAGATTCAAGGAACGAGATATGAACATTTGCACAAAAGACTTGGCAAAAGCATGACAGGTGGGTCTATCTAAGAAAACACCAATAATGCTTGACAAGGAACATTTACATTGATCATTTGACTATGTTTTTTAACACGTTATTTTGTAAACTTGTTCATTTTCATTTTATTTCGTCGTTAAGTAAGGGAAAAAAAATCAAAAGTAGTAAGTGAATCACGAGCTCATTTCTCCTTGTACCGAATGCTAGGTGGAACGAAGATCTTTTTTTTTTCACAATAATGTCGAAGGGTTCCAACTCTCTACCTTCTTGAAGATAATTCCAAATCAATTTACATGCACCAGACACGTGTTTCGTTATTTTGTAAACTTGTTCATTTTCATTTTATTTCGTCGTTAAGTAAGGGAAAAAATCAAAAGTAGTAAGTGAATCACGAGTTCATTCCTCCTTGTACCGAATGCTAGGTGGAAAGAAGATCTTTTTTCACAATAATGTCGAAGGGTTCCAACTCTCTACCTTCTTGAAGAAAATTCCAAATCAATTTACATGCACCAGACACGTGTTTCGAATAGTAAATTTTCATCAGTGATGCTTCCAGCGGCGCCACCAAAATAATTTCAGTAGCGCCCTCTTTAATTTTTTGAAGTTAGATTTTTACATTTACACTACAGAGAGCGCGCGGCTCCAAATTTCCTGTGGGGTCGATTCAGTAGCATATCTAAATAAAATCTATGTTCAAAATAGTATTGGAGGGATGGTGCAAAGATGTTCAACTCCTTTAATTTCGATGATATTTATCGTGTGAAATGGCTAGTTTCCGAAATAGCCCAAAAAATATATATTTGATGTTTCATTGATAAAAGGCCAAAACAAAGCTTCTTTCAGGTGACAGAGCTGGAAAGAGGTAATTAATACACTTGACAAACATCAGGCCACGGGAAACGATTTTAACTGCTCCACACTGCAACGTGAAATAAGTGTCTATATTATTAATGTCGAATGATTCCAACTCTCTACCTTCTTGAAGAAAATTCCAAATCAATTTACATGCACCAGACACGTGTTTCGAATATTAAATTCTCATCAGTGATGCTTTTCAGCGGCGCCACCAAAAATAATTTCAGTAGCGCCCTCTTTGATTACAGTGACTGTCACTGATTTATTTTGTTTTTTTAACGTTTTTCTTTCTTTACTTTTTTTTGACGTTTTTCCTCTTTCTTTTTTAATTGTAACACAAGTTACAGTGACAATCACTGATTTATTTTATTTTTTTTACGTTTTTCTTTCTTTCCTTTTTTATGCACCCGTTTTCATTCTTAGAAAATATATATATATATATAAATATGAAATTTGCAATAAATGAATAATGAGGACAGATCAAGGATATATGTACATTAATATACAAACATTCTTAATTATACTAAGTAGCTCTCTGATCACAGAGCTGAGTTACTTTCATCGGTAACCGAACACCAAAAGGCGATCGAAAATGGATGATATACTTGTCACAAATATATTGTTTTTCATTTTGACACTATTGTTTCATTCACATTCAATGTTATAGATAAAAATAATATTAAAAAATGAAACATACAATCTGTCATTTGCAAATTCATCTGAAGATGGAGGATTTGTTGATGTCTTGTACAGATGATAAAATGATAAATGAAGAATTTAAATGAGGTGACAAAATCCGGGTCAGGAAAAGATTTTTTCTTTTACATCACCATATTCAAAATTTAAAAGAAATAACGAAAAAAAAATCTTATCATTTATGTGATCGATCGAGTGCAAAAGAGCTGTTACGCTGTAGGGTTGCTAGATGATCTATTTTATTTTTTTCTGTAAGTCCTATCAATTCAGAAGGCAAATTTATTACAATACTTTTAAAGAGTATATCTATATTTTCATTTTTCAATAAAAACGGGAAAATAAAACGCAACGAAACATAGAAGTGAAATAGATCCGCATCTACACTCTCAACTCTCGTCATATCAAACATTAATCATCTTTGAATCGTACAATACGTCTGCCAAAACAAGTTATGGTAGCCGCCATAATTCAAAAAGCGAACGATCGTGTCTCTACATCTTAAGAAAAAGGACCAGTTTGAGAAAATTCTACATGCACTGTTAATTTGTGAGTAAGTAGAAAAGTACCCTTGAAATGATAAGCAAACATCAACAAATTGTTTTTTCAGCAACGAGTTCATTCGTGTTTGAGGGAATTCCCGGTTCTAAAAATAGTGCTATAGATAGACTTCCGTGAAAAATTGTGTTTATCGATGTATCAACAAAATTTCTAAGCCAATCAGAATCTTTGTTTCTTGAAAATGACAATGGAAATTAAATGATTGTACAATCTCTGCTCCTTTGATTATGAACACAATCCTAACGTAAACAGAGATACACGGAAAAGCAATGTCATAAAACATTATTAGGTGAGACATCATCAGGTCGAAGTGAACTCGGTCAGTTGTTCTACCTTGTCAATACACATTATTTGTATATATAAATACATACGTGTTACATTTTATACATGACACATGGCTTTTGCTCCGTTTATGTTTTCTATCAAAAAAATGTGTGTAATTTAGACCGAATGAAACGAAAGAATTTCAGTTTCATCCATATTTTTTCAGAGTGTTGACGGCCTAATTGACCTACTTAGGCGACAAGACATCACATGATTGTCATAATGTTACGGTATTTATTGAATGTAGGTCGAGGCGTAGTAAGTTAGCTACGCTTTCGAAATTTCCAGTTCAAATGTCCATAATAAAAGTATTTTAAACTAGATTTTACTGAAACAGCCGGCAGATCTAGAGTTCGGACTATTTTTCGTAAGGTTTTTTTTTTCATATTTATTTACTTTTTCTGTGCGTTACTTGAGCTCTTGTGTGTTGCTGTCTTGTTTGTGTGGTCATCTTACATCTAAGTGGTTATTATACGCAACAATGCTGCGTTCTTCGAGACCTCTGAGTAATCGGAAATGTGGAAGTACCTACCAATTTGCTACATGCGTGGCAGATGGTCATTTTTCGTCGGCACCGAATGTCCATCGTTGGTGCAGGTGTAGTCTTTTGAGTTCTGATTTCATATTTGGTGTCCCTTTCGCGTCTCTTGTTTAACTTGATTACTCTGTGTTCAATAAAGGAATGTTATGGTATTTTAATTTGGTGCTTAAGGTATCCGTTGTACAAATAAATATCAAGTACATGTATATTATATAGTTAGAATCATGGCATATTTTTAACGGAATATACCTAATACTACATAAATAATGGTTTCTGTCATCAAAGATCAACACGATGACCGTCACTCAAGCCGCGGAAACTATCGAGACACTGTCGAAGATTACCGAGATAATTTAACACTGTTTAAATGGACGAGACGTCCGCGAGATCTTCATTTGTACATTGGATACGTTAAACCAAATCTTGTAGGGGATCCCTTTCTTCTATAAAAAGGAGGAGCTAATAAACTAGACTCATAGCATTCATCGTTGCATCTTTTCCACTTCGATCATTATATCGTGAATTTGGGGCAGTAAAAATGAGGTTAAATTAAATTTCGAGGTCATATGTTTATGCCCTATGTTTGCATTGCGCATTCGTTATTGGTTGAGCGATGGAGAATCTGCAAGGGTATTCACGTTTCATCGCAGTTTTTTGCGTTAAAAGCAGACGTTTTCGAGCGCATTTTTGTACAAAATATTTGAGTGGGGTAATACCATATTCATATGACTTTTACAAAACATGACAGGCTGAGGCCTAGCGGTAAACTCAGTCTCTGATAGAGCATTCGCTGAAATCCTTTCAGCTTTTGTAAAACACACATATGTCGACCCCCGTTTTACCAGACTGTGCTGCTTATCTCCATGTTTTGCTTTCTTGTACTGTATCAAAAACAAAAATCTTCAGGTATCTATCATGCAATAGGTACAATGAAACAAGTTTATATATTCTTAACCTTGACACTGAGCTCCCAGGATTTAAACGCAAATGATGACAAATATGGATAATGACCATATCCCTGTATAAAGCGCAAAATCGATAATGTAGAAAATCAAAAACCGAATGCATACAAAATCAGGATAAAACAGGGACCAACAAAAACAAAAACAAAACAAACAAAACAAAACAAAACAAAAAACAAAAATAGCAACCACATGAAAAGAAGCGAACTCCCAATATGGAAATGAGACCAGGTGCCTAGGAAGAGTCAGCATCTCCTGCTTGCATGCTACATCCGCCGCTTCAAAATCGTTGGAATTGTTACATCCGGTTACTTCCATTCCGGAAGATATAGAAGGAGGGAGGGGATCTCCAACAAGACCCTAATGCAGCACCAACGGCAAAACACCAAAACACCCGATGCAAAAACACAAAAGACGAGAAAAGTATGAGACGAAAAAAAAAAAAAAAAGAAAAGACATACGACATGTAAAACATCAAACACAAAAGACTACACATAAACCTACGAGACCAATGGGCAACCGGTGCCGACTTTGGACGGCCATTTGCCACACAAGAAGCAAATGGTGTGGTTATCCTGGATTACGTGCGCACAACCCTCTCACTTCTCCTATTACCCAGAGGTCTCGAAGAACGTGCAATTCTGGTGTAAAACAACCTCCTCACTGTAAGATGACATCACACAAACAAGACTGCAAAACAATGAGGCCCCAGCAACACAGATGAATATGTAAATGGATATAAAAAGAGGGCGTGTGTAATACAGTCCGTGCTCTACCGGCTGTAGCGAGCTCATGTATAATCACCCGAAGAGTCCGACTGACTTTCAGAGAGGACAGGTGGTCCTGTCTTAGTACAATCTTTGGTTGGATGGTTCAAATGGTCTATGACAGAATATCATCCACCATTCTGGAGAGTGGGACATCATAGTGTATGACGAGTTCCCATATCGACCGTAGAACTTCCTCAGTGACGATGATAGTCGGTCACAAACGTATCCCTGACTGAGAAAGCTGAGCTGAAAGACGCCTAGCTCTCAGAATAAAATCTGTATATTTGGAACTTCGTTTCATCAGAGATATGAACACGCCATAAGCAGGCGATAAATTGATGTCGCTACTAAAAAAAGTAAAGTTTGTGATACTGAAATTTAAGAAAATACAGAGACAAATAGTTCAGCATCCTATTTGAACATAGTGTTGTCCTACGACACTGATGGTCTCACGAACACCTCACTCTAGGACAAACGTGACGTTTGTCCAAGAGTGAGGTGTTCGTGAGACCATCAGTGTCGTTGGACAACATCATGTTCAAATAGGATGCTGAACTATTTGTCTCTGTATTTTCTTTGACTTCAAGCTCCGAAGGATAGTTTCTGCTGAGGTAATCCGCGAATTTGGATAATTGATGGACAACACATCGTCTATGAATCTGTAAGTGAAGATGAAGTCAGAAGCTAAATATCTTGAATGAATTCAGCTTCGTACGAGTAAAGAAAAATGTCGGCAAGGAGTGGGGCACAATTGGTCCCCATTAGAATTTCGACAATTTGCTGGAAGAGCTTTCCTCCAAACATCACAAAAATGTTGTCGATCAGAAAGTTTAACATCTGAATAATATCTGTTTCAGTGTACTTATTTTCAGAATCGGACTTTTCTTTTCAAAGTAGGTTTTGTCATAGTTAACAACAAAAAAATTGTGTTTGCGATTGCCGTTCTTGATTGTAAACGCATTACTTTTATTTTTTGCGAGTCTTTCTTTCTATTTAGAATGTGGGATTGTAGTGTAAAGTGTCGAAAAATCAAAGGCTTTGATTGGATGAACTCTACTAAAATGAGTTCCTTCGACTTTTAACTCCATATCTGATTGATACGTAATAATTTTTTTGGTGGACTGGGATTGTTAGATACAGACTCTAACAATATCCGTCCTATGCCATAGAAACAAGCAATAGCGACCTTTCACGCCTGTTGACGTACGAATACTAATGAGGGTACGACTCAAATGCAATGCACATCGCTTTATTCCCGATATATAAGACAAGCTTCAAACCCATGCTCCGTGACATTCAGTGATTAGAAACTTGAAAGACAAGAACAATCTGAAAATAATTAGGAACATATAAACAGTATGTACATTAATACCAAAATAAATCCCAACCTCTATCTTTTTAAATCTCAGAATATGCCAAAGTGACCTCGACAACAATCCCCCCCCCCTGACCGCACTCGCAAATAAACACGAATTTTTTAGTATCTCATTTATTACAGATCTCCTACTTTCCGTTTTATTGAAATATTCAAAACGAGTTCTAGTCAGCTGCAATCTATATCATCGTAATCAATAATGTCTGGTCCATGCTGAAAATTGTATCTGTTCGTAAATGATTCTATTGAATTTGAAGACGTTTAACATTGGATGAGGGGTTGTCCAAGATAGCTACTTTAAAAATCTTATGAAAGAAGTTCAGAATTTATGAGAAGTTTTGGAGGGCAAAAACTCAAATTTTCTGAATCACTAAGAAGTCCTTCTGTGTTTTCTTTTCTTTTTTCTTCAAGTAAGAACATTCTGGATCCGTCCATGTGAATCCCAATTTTCATTCGCTACATGTATGGATGTCAAGGCAATATCATGCGTTTTTTAACCTGAAATTAACGTTTTAGGCAGATTTACCTTATCATTTTTGTTCATAAAGTGAAAATGCAGTATGTATTTTACTATCTTACACAAATGAATTCCTCCATCTCTCCTTTGCCATGTAACTTCCGGTATAAGCAGAATTGAGAGTGTTCGTTTGGTATTTTTTTCGAATAAAACGGAGAAGGGAGATTCTCATAATGAGTATATTTTTAATCATTTAAAGAATATTCCTCATAATCCACGAACAAGATTCGAAGGTTACAGTACCTACATATATCAGAAAGTTACATGGTAAACAAATATCTTGTCATTGTACTTATTTCTTTTTCTCAATTTTCATATTATTTCAATCTTTGTATTCTTTTTTCTTTCTGGTTTTTTTTTTCATTTGATTATAATGTAAATGAAATGTATTGACTTACTTTTTCATGAGAGCAGTATTTACATTTTTGGGAAAACTAAGTGTTACATAAAGTGATAGCTATACATAAGTAAAAAGAGATCATGTTCTGATTTCAAAATAAGATCGATGTACATACATATATGTACCTCTGCATCGCAAATGTGTAATAAAGCAACAGCTGAACAATCTTTATAATGAGACAGGGTGAAATTTTACAAGACTTATTTTGACTATTGATTAATAGCAGAGAAACCTTTTTGAAAAAAAATGTATGGGATGGAAATAAAAGAACAGAATAGTTACAATCAATGTACATTGACAAATAAACTGACATTAGTGGGTTTTTTTCTGAAATTAAATTTTGCTTTATTGTCAAGTAAAGTATGTTTGTGCAAAGGTCAGGATAGAAATTGATTGGCATTCGAGGGGGGAGGCACACACAACTATTTTTTTAGAAAAATATGTCTTAGTTTCGTTTCGGTTGCTATTCATGCTATTCTCAACTGCCTGTGCATGTCGCTTTCTCTTTTAAGTCTCATACTTTATGCATACGGTATGAATGTATTTCAATAGCACCATATTATCAATTAATTAATTAATATATTTATTAAGATGCTATATTGCTTTACGTAGGCGGATCTAGAAAGTTTTCGAAAAGGGCAGGTGCGTACCAAGGCGTATGCTAGTACGCGGTTGCTTCCGCTTCGTTTTGTAAAAAAAGAATGAAAGAAGTGCACAGAGGGATACTGCCCGGTTAATATGTAAAATCATTCTCCCTTGAATACCACAAGGGTTTTCTCCCTGGACCCATTAAATGCCTCAAAGCTATCCCACAACCCCCTGAACGAAAGCGCTTTCCTTTAAGGTGCGTCATTGGTCACGACTTTGGACTATTATTGCGCATGCATCTCCTGTTTTAGCACTCATTGAGCTTGACTTTTATAGATATTTCAATTTATTATCGCCAATGTATCATTTCTTACTCTTTTTAAGACTTTAATTCATTAGACACATTACAGCGGCAAAGTTTGAAAATTTGATCTAAAATGAATGAAGTATGCGTAAGAAAATGCTTCGCGGTAATTTCTGTACAAATTGACGTTGAGGTACTTTTTTTAACTGTTTGGATTTCTTTTACGTTAGTAATTACCCATGAATTTTGTTTTACGTATGGAATATTACTGATTTAATTTTTTTTATAAGCTATGGCTGATGAATATCGAAAAATTATAAATTGTTTAGATTCCACTCAAAATAAGGTAAATTTTCAGCTCTGACACTTTTTTAAGAAAACCACAAAATGACACTGTTTGTGAGCGTCTTTTCTCTATTATTTGAACACAGACATATACTTTTTCTTCAATATTTTGAAAAGTCTTCCCTAGGAGCACGTTTTACTGTGTGTTTGGAAAAATCGTTGAAATTCGGTATCTCTGAAATTTTGACCTTAACTTGGATGATTTTCGTTATTTTTGTGTAAAATCTAGAAAATTTGAAATTATCGTTGAAGTTTGTACTTAAGGTAGCACTTTAATAAATTCTACTTTAATACAAATTTTCTAACCTGTTTTATTGTATAATAACAAAGAAAAGTAAAATAAGAATCAAATGAGTGCATTTCAACGCTTTTGTTATTTTCTTTCCAAATGTGCTATTTTTAGCAACAAATTTCCGGCATTTTTTACCCAGTTTTCAAATAAGCATAAATCTTGATTTTCATCACGGACCTATTAATTTTCCTTCATAAAATGATTAAGTGACATGAATCCTATATTTTCATATGGTTATCATAAAATCGTTGAAATTCCTTCATTCAGAAATGACATGCCTTAAAAGTATTCTAGGTACGTGCCTGAACACAAATATTTTAAATCGCAAATTAAAAAAAGGAAAATTAAGATATTTTTTTAGATAAACTTACATACTGTAGAGTTCTCGATTTATGATTTTCAAAATGTACTTATAATTCATATGCAAAATTGCAGAAAACGTTATCTCGACACATCCAACGCCATGACGTATTTTGAATTCAGTTTGCAGCGGAAAAGCTGTATTCTTTTTAAACTTAATTATATCAATTGTTTTTTTCAGAAAAAACCCAGATGTCTCCCCCTCCTTCTAAGCTATTTTGACCTTAGGCCAAGATGCTGTGAAACCTTTGAGTCATTGGCAACATCATAATAAGAAAGGAGGGTACATGAATCTCCAACAACACTAGGTTGCAGCATCAACAGCAAAACCCAAAAAAAACTTAATGCAAAAACACAGAACGGACACTCACAGAGACGTAAAAGGGACAAGGAACATCAACTCACATCATAGAAACATTGAACACAAAAGACCACATACAAACCAACGAGAGTCAACGCACAACACAGAAACTTAAAGAACTACAATAAAACATGAAAGTAATTTGTCATATTGTTTGAGGTATAGCCCGAACACATGCAACTTCATTATAAGCATATTTAGTGAAATTGACTTTGGCCACATGACCTTGGATATAGTTGATCTGAAACCTACACTGTATGGATCATGAGCAACAAAAATCTGAATTAGTGATTGGATACACAGTTCAAAACAGATAGCCTGAACATGATAAGCATAGACAATTTCAGCCTGGACATGATTAGCATATACAATTTCATTACCAAAGTAACAAGTGACCTTAATCATGTGACAATGTGAGAAGAAACATTTAGTCCTGAGAAACAACATACTAAAATATGAAAACAATTGTGAGAAGGGTTCAAGAGATACAGCCCAGACGAGATTAGTACGTACAATTTCATTAAAAAGAACTAAATGATCTTGACCATGGGCACATGACCTTGGGTCTAGATGATAAAAGACCCTCAAATCCTGAGCAACAGCATATTAAAGTATAAGAATGATCCAATATACAATTCCAGTGATAAAGCCAAGACTCAATAATATTTCCAATTTCATTACAAATGTAAAACTTGACGATGACCTTAGTCATATGATCTTGGATCAAGGTGGTGTGAAACCTTTGGGTCATCAGCATCATCATACTAAAATATGATAGTGATCCGATCACGGTTCAAAACATTAAGCCTGGACATAATACACGTAACATATACAATTTCATTTAAAATAATTCAATTTTACATGTAACAAGGTTTTTCATTGGCTTAAATTTTAGGTTATTTTCTATAACCTGAAGAATATTAGGACACTCCCCCTTTTCTCGAACTACTTCCCAAATTAAGAAAAAAAAAATGCCGGATTCCGAATACTTGATACACTGAATTTTACCTCGAGAACTGAGACTAGATACAAGATACACGTCATTAATACTATTTTCATCTTTAGATACACAAAAATAATCGATTGTAGCAACAGATAAACGATTTAATGAAGTACTTACCACGATATTTGTAGGTAAACATATCGCGTCGGTGCGATGCATAGTAATGTCGAAGGGTTCCAACTCTCTACCTTCTTGAAGAAAATTCCAAATCAATTTACATGCACCAGACACGTGTTTCGAATATTAAATTCTCATCAGTGATGCATAGGTCACGCTGATGAAAGGTTGCATTTTAATCAAAATCTACCACTATTAAACATGTACCTGATTGTCAGATGCTTTGCCATCCCAACCTGAGTCATTCTAGAGTACTCATCGTTTAAAATATTTCAATTGACTCGGGCTGAGATGTATGAAAACAAACGCCGGCGCCGTTCAACTACCAACCTCCATTTTTGTACTGCCGGCTGTTGTTATTAGCAACGAGGGAGATAAACCGTACGCAGGAACTTTGCATTGAGCATTATAACGATCTTCCAAGATCTAATAAGATGCACCTAATGTACTTTATAACTTAAAATTAAATGATAAGGAATGTTTCTGAAATTCTTTTTGGTTATGGGAAATAACCACAAAAAGTCGATGCACAAACAGTATACAGTCAAACCTGTCTTATGTGACTTGGCAAGGGCCGACAGAAAATGGGTCACATAAGACAGGTGGTCACTGAATACAGGTTCAAGCTGATCTGACTTTGACAAACAAAATTTTCGTAGTATAAGAGCAATGCAATAAAATGAATCCCTGCATATATCAATTCGTGTATTTATTGATTAATCGTATAACACATAAAATCACATTACATTTTATTTATCACAGAAGTTTTAAATATGAAAGACCATGATGAAGAGATTTAATGTAAAATATTATGTAGTTTGGGTCCTTTGCAACACTAAAAGTCGTAATATACAGATATACAGAATTCGGTACTGGACAGAACAATCTCGGTCGTTGTCGCGTTAGCCAGGTTGTCGCCATGTACAGGTTAATTTGATAGGAAAATTGCTCGGGACGAATAAAAAGGGTCACATAAAGCAAGAAGTCGCTAAAAAGAGGGTCACTTTAAGACCGGTTTGGCTGTAATTCGCTAATTCGCTACGCGAATTACACCACGTTTTAAGGTTATTTCCCATAACCAAAAAGAATTTTAGA
This sequence comes from Pinctada imbricata, assembly GCA_033119305.1. Lineage (NCBI taxonomy): Eukaryota > Metazoa > Mollusca > Bivalvia > Pterioida > Pteriidae > Pinctada > Pinctada imbricata. Next base: position 7,435,554 of record VSWD01000014.1, on the reverse strand, counting down.
AACATTCCTTAAATATACTAATTGACCTTGACCTTGGTCACATGCCTTGGGTCCACGTGATTGAAAACCTTTAGATGATAATCAACAACATACTAAAATATGAAAGTGATCTGATAAATAGTTTGAAAAAGAGATTTAGCCCCAACAGGATAGCATGTACAATTTCTTTCATTTAAATGTACTAAGTGACTTTGACCTTGATCAAATGATTTTGGGTCAAGGTGAAACCTTTGGGTCATGAGCAATACAAACTAAAGCATGAGAGTGATTTCATAAACAGTTAAAGAGACATAGCCCAAACAGGACAGCATGTACAATTTCATTAAAATGTGACCTTGATCAAATGACCTTTGGTCAAGGTGATGTGAAACCTTTGAGTCATGTGCAAATACATACTAAAACGTGAAAGCAATCCAGCGGTCCAAAGGATACAGCCTAGACAGGAATGTATTTACAATTTCATTAAAAATGTACTAAGTAACCTTGATCTTTGTTACATGACCTTGGGTCAAGATGGTGTGAAACCATCAGGTCATAAGCAACAACATACTAAATATGAATGTGATCTGGCAAACGGTTCAGGAGATATAGCCAGACACGATGTGTGACAGACGGACAGACGGACAGACGACGAAGGCAAAACCAATATGTCTCCTCCCCGTTGGGGGAGACATAATTATGTAAGTACAAACTGTCAAATACATGTAAGACCATCGATAAGAAAAAATGATGTCTTTTTAAAACAGATGTCTACTTTTGTAAAAGTTGATCGCCGAAAAATAACATAGGGAAAGGTTGTTTATTTCATCGACCATCTTTTCACACACATGCTTATGCGAACAAGAAAACTATCATCTCCAGGTACTAAAATCATCTGACGATGGCATCAGTTTTACAAAGATTCTGAATCGATTTTTTGAACTTGATAAAATAAATATCAAGTTATTGAAGCAAGAGGCCCACACCGCTCACCTGATTTGCAAGTCAAAAGAACGATATTGGACAATTTGGTTGAGGCCCTTGATTACTTGCTTCCTGTGACATTTTGCAGAGGAGAAGAAGAAAATGCGTCAGCCAATCAGAGCCATCGGTGGCCATATTTAATGACCGATCTTCACGAAAAACACAAGGTATGTACTAGGTAGAGGGCCTGATGTACTGATGGTCTTTCTGAAAGGTTTCGTGAAATTTTGTGCTGCGGTTCAGAGGAGATTTCGAAAATACTAAAAGTTAACGATGGACGGACGGACGACTCGCTACACCAATGGCTCATTTGAGCTTCGCTAAGTCTAGGGTAAAAATGAATCATTCCAGTGTCATGGAATGTAAAAATTCAGATTGATTTCAATAAAGTAGTTTTCTAACTTTCAATTCTGAATCTCTAAAAATAAGCACATAACTACTGAAAATAAGCACATAGCTACTGAAAAAGACAATTTTATATTTTATTTATTAATCTATTTATTCATTTATTTATTTATCTACAACACAGTCTTTTGTTATAAAAATACAATAAAAACACTATTTTTTCCGTACGTTTCGGCAAACGGCCTTCCTCTTCGGATTTTATTATGTTTCTGTTACAATGCATATTGTTACGTCAGAAAACTACGGCGCTAAAGTAGCGTCTTCGATATTGCGTTGTTCAATAGGAGGGTCGAGGGGATGGGTTTAAATATTCAGGGATTGTGATTTTCATTTGGTTTTACTGAACATGCTGAATCATATCAATTGTTGCTGATTATTTGCAAACTACGTTTAACATCACGTACACTAAGCCTACATGGGGAATTTTCGGATGCATGTGAAATGTGCTTGTTTGGTTGAGGGGGGGGGGGTGCACTGGTGTAATTTAGAGTAATTGCGGGTACATGATAGTATGACTACTTTTTCATTCTGAATTATGAAAATATTCCATTTCGTTTTATTATATTCACCAAATATCGATTATACATCATTAAATTCATTGTTTGCATTTCTCGTTTCAGTTGTTCTTGCCTTTCAAATTTCTAATCACTGAATGTCGCATTGTTTGAAGCTCGTCTTATATACTGGGACTTGAGCGATGTACATTGCATGTTGGTCGTACCTTCATTAGTACGCATACGTCAACAGGTGTAAAATGTCACTATAGCCTGTTTCTATGGCATGGAACGACGATTGTTAGAGTCTGTATCTAACAATCTCCTTCCCCAAAAAAGATTACATTTTGTATTACGTCATTCGCATTTAAATCCTGGGAGCTCAGCTTTGAGATCCACGGTCGCGAATCACGTGATATATATTAAATAATATCTTGCATGGGAATTCCTTTCGAATAAACAAGGTACATAGAAATACTGTCTTAATTTACATGAATTTATTTTAGGTCTATCATTTGACTTTCATTATAATGGTGATCTATTCTGGTCAAGAACAAAGATATGTAGAGGACACTAGAGCAGACGTCATAATTCAGTGCCCTTTATATGCAATGCGCATACAAATGTTAAACTCCTCAAATTTAAAAGCATCATTTAAGAAGAAATAAATTTGCAGCATGGACAAGAAATGCACGTTTCGGGTTAAACCCTTGTCAGTGATCTTCAATCTAAACAATGTAATATACATTTGTATAATGACCATATCCCGGTATACAGCACAAAATCGATAATTCAGAAAATCAGAAACCGAAGGCATACAAATTCAGGATAAAACAGAAACCAAAGCAAACAAACAAATCCTCCACCACATGAAAAGAATCGAACTCCCGATATGGGAGTGAGACCAGGTGCCCAGGAAGAGTAAGAATCTCCTGAATGCATGCAACACCCGCCACTTCAATTCGGTAGAACTGTCAAATCCGGTTGCTTCGATTTCGGAAGATATAGAGTACAATCTTTGGTTGGATGGTTCAAATGGTCTATGACAGAATATCATCCACCATTCCGGAGAGTGGGACATCATAGCGTATGACGAAGTCCCCATATCGACCGTAGAACTCCCTTAGTGCCGATGCTAGTCGGTCACGAACATATCCCTGACTGAGAAGCTTATCTGAAAGACGCTTAGCTCTCAGAACAAAATCCGTATATATGGTACTTGCTCTGGCATAGCGTATCAACTGAGATATGAACACACCATGAGCTGGCGATGAAGGGATGTTGCTACTAAGAAAAGGAATAATTGTAATGCTGAAAATGAAGTCGTCACGTTTGTCGTTGAGTGAGGTGTTCATGTGGTCATCAGTGTCGTAGGACAACATTATGTCCAAATAGAATGCTGAATTAATTGTCTCTGTAGTTTCTTAGACTTCAAGCTCTGAAGGATAGATACTGCTCTGGTAATCCGCGAATTTTGGACTATTGATGGACAACACATCGTCTATGTATCTGTAAGTGAAGTTGAAGTCAGAAGCTAAGTATCATTTCCCTTTAGAGACCAAATACTGAATGAATTCAGCTTCGTACGAGTAAAGGAAAATGTCGGCAATGAGTGGGGCACAATTGGTCCCCATTGGAATTCCTACAATTTCCTGGAAGATCTTTCCTCCAAACACCACAAAAATGTCGTTGATCAAAAAGTTTAACATCTGAATAATATCTGTTTCAGTGAACTTATTTTCAGAATCAGACTTTTCTTTCACAAAGTAGGTTTTGTCATAGTTCACAACAATAAATTTGTATTTGCGATTACCGTTCTTACTTGTAAAAGCATTACATATAATTTTTGCGAGTCTTTCTTTCAATTTAAAATGTGGAATTGTAGTGTAAATTAAGTGTCGAAAAATCAAAGGTTTTGATCGAATGGACTTTTCTAAAATTAGTAGATTTCAGATGGTCTAAAAGTTCCTTCGAATTCTTTAAAATCCGCATCTGGTTGATACCACTGTGAGAATATACTGTCGAACAATATTTTTGAAGCAAATCATTATGTCCAAAACTGTACCTTAAGACGTAGCAGGACGTATGGGATATAGTGCTACAGGACCCACGTTTGAGAAATTTCAAGAAATGTTGATAACAGAAAATTTAGGAAATGATCAACCGAAGTTGATCGAACTTGGCTTCATGTACCCCCGAGGACTCCAAGTCCACCAGCAGTGACAATCACCAAAATACGTCCCGTCATATGGCGGGCACATAAAAATTGTGAGATGTATGAACAACAGCCCGCGTTATCTTTGCCGTAGCGTGCTCACTTTCACTCCATACTTGCCGTGAGGAGCTCGTAAAAAAGTTCCCCGTGGGAGGTTTGACAGCAAGTATTTTGAATACTTTCCCTGACATGGTCGCCATAGCACTTTCTACATAGAAATGGCCTCAGACAGTGCAGTTTATGTTTTTCATATGTTTTAATTTTCGTGCATAATCATCGACGGCGGGTGCGGCTAGCCAACAGGGGACGCTTATTCCTCCCGGGCACCACCTCTAGCTTGCTAGGGGTCCGTCGATGCTCAATTCGGTTGTCTATTGTGAGTGATGTTAAGATTATCGTCAGGTTCTTCTTTAACTCATTTCAATCATTCGAAAGTTCTACCCCGATATTCTATTTAACTTGCAAAATTACCAATACTGCTTCTGAGAATTTACATTCAGTAATTTGTTTCTATGAATTACAAAATATGAACATAAACAAATATGACGTTGAAACGTACATTTAATGCATTAACTATGTAATGACAGCAAAATAAGAATTCATTCATTTTTTCTTACACAATGTTATCTACGAAATATTTTCTCATGCTTGGATCAAAAGGTCAGGATCGAATTCCAAGTGCCACCTTTCCTGGACTTTGTCCTCATAAAATCGAAACCTCGCTGACAAGAATTTCCAATGGAGAAAAGTTTTAGAAACGTGCAGTCTTTCATCTTTGGAAATCCACAGCTTATTGCCCTACGATGCAGGAGGTTTCCAACATTCCTTATTCTTAACGATGAATGACACAGTTTCAGTTCTTTTTTACAAACTAACGCTTCATTTTCTTGCATTCAATGGACATCATATTTTTTACTTAAAAGCTTTACAACTTATCAAATAAAAAAATGCAAGGCAATTTTCTCTTCGACATTCTATAAACAAAACACAATAATTCAACATTCGATAACATTTTCAAAGCACAGTCATAAGGAGGTGGCATTTGCTTCATGCACTTTAAGCACGTCTAAGTATATTCACATAATCTAAAATAATCAACAATAATACTAATAAGCTTTGCTTTCAGGTACTCCCTTTCATGACATGAATATACATTTGCCTTTTATGATATCGATTCGGGAAGTTACTAAACTTATCTAAAGCACCATACGTGCATTTAAAATGTATAGTTGAATCGAAAAGGATTATATATGGAAATTCGAATGATTATGTTAAAATGTTAAAGAGAGAATATTTAATCCTTTCAATGTTTCAAATCTTAATACAATATGCGAAGCTTCATTATTTCTATAACATATGCAATTCTGTCATTCATTGAGTTCAGCCATATATTTTTACTCATTTTTAAAATTGCTCTTATAATAGGTACACAGATTTTCTTGTAAAACCTTGATGTAAATGTTTAATACATAAATTACAAAATGAAATTGATGAGCATCATATAAAAATACAATGAAAGCATTTTAAAACATATTGGAACCATTTGAAAATGTAGTGTACAATGACTAAGATGTATATATTATGTTATTCATGATAAACAAATTACAAACAAACAAATGAAAAGTTATATACAAGACATAAATTCTGTAGAATCAATTAATTCATTCATTTTCGCAACACATGTCTGTGGACGCTGATAAAATTAAGATTACCTGGCGCCAGTTTTACTAAAGGTCGTAAGTGTAAACTTAGGCGTAAGTTCAGTTTTAGGCGTAAGTTACGACATTTTTCATGATTTTCCTCTTTTACTAAAAGTCGTAACTTACGACAAACTTAATTTACGTGTAAATTATGGAGTAAATCTACGACTGCCCTCGTCCACACGTAAGTCTACATGTAAGTCATAAACAGAAAAGAGGGGACTAAATTTTCGGATAAAAATAAACAAACACGTAATAGGACAGAGTTTTTCGAAAGAAGAAGCGTGTATTTGATGTTTTGAATGCTGAAAAGTTTACACTTCCTGCTAAAAATAGCTCATGGTATGTTTACATAGTATCATAGCAACGAAGCCGATTCGTATTTACGAAACACGATCGAAAACCATTTCGCTCTTTATACTTTAACGTACATAATCTCATTAACCTTTTTTGTTTTTCTTTTTTTATATTTCAAATTCCATTTCATTATTCATTATCTCAGGCTAGTATTAACAGTTGGAAACAATTCTAAGATAGGAAGAAAAAAAATAACAATCTATGAAGTATCAATAAAATACGGGTTTTACCAACGGTTTTGTTTGCCTTTTTTTCGATTTTATCTCTATTTTTTCTAAATTGCGATTTATAAATTTTTAAAATATGTTTTGAATTATTCTTTACTTTTAATTCCATTTATTTACAGACAACATCAATTTTTCCACTTTAATCTCGGTATCGTATATTTCGTTGATTTTATTTTAATTATGATATCAAGGCTTTTAAATTTGGAATTGTGCGTAATAAATCTTTCACATTCCGTAAGGATTCCTTGTGAGAAGACCTTTCCTTGTACTGGCACCGGCGACCTTGACCGCGGAGTTTGACATACTTTTAAAGTACTTTTTTTACCGACTTGCTCGTTGAAACATGCTTAGTATGTTAATACAGAAATAAAAATAGTAGGGCATGATCGTGTGTGGTCTTATTTGGGCGGGGGGGGGGGGGGGTGGTTAAGCTTAAAATCATAATTACAAAAACCATTTAAATTAACAAGACAAATCCCCCGCCCGTGCAAATGACATTTCCCATGACAAATATAGAATTTCTAATTTGGCTAGATAAATAAATAAATGAATCGTTACAGCGACATATCTTTTATAAATAAATACATTTATTTATTTTTATTTATTTATTTATTTGCACACCACTACCACCGTCATCACCATGCACCACTTGATTTTATAGATCCGCGCATCATGTGTAACATGCACATACTATTAGATAAGAGGAACGAACATGGTGCTCTGTACGAATATTGTGAAAAAAAAAACTATTGCTTATCCTTCAAAACGGTTCTGTCATTCAAAATCCCAAAAAATAAATAATCTTGCATATGTATCCGATACGGTTACATTGGCGGATTTGGAGCATTATTGTCTGACAAAGATTATCTGAACTTAAATTGGTATTAAATAAACCACGTCTACGAGCACCTGTGAGGGGTGTGAGAGGCACCCCCCCCCCTTAATTTGCCTAAGTAAGGGGTAAAGTATTAAAATTTGATTATTCTGAAAACCACTTTTCAACCAAAATTGTCCAAAAGGGCGACATTATTGTTATTTCTTATGCAACATAACCTGATGAGTTTGGGAACCAAAAGTGCTAAAACAATTAAAATTGCGTCGGGGCGATCACCCCCTGAACCTCCTCCCTCTGACCTATCATCTGTATTTGGTTTGGGGCACGCTCCTTACCTGGATCCGCCCCTGAGTTTATACAACAATCTAATTGATCAAAGGTAATTGAAAGAATTATTCAACTTTTTAAGATGTAAATGATGTAAATCTGTCGCTTTCTTGTGGATTTGTTCCGCTGGGCCAGTGCGGGGTGGTCATGCTGGAGATACTTTTATTTTTATTCCTATGTGCGTGTATATTATGATTTTCTATCAATCTTTTCAGGGGGGGGGGGGGCAGCTCTCTAGACAACGAGTTCATGTGTAACAGCAATACAATAATGTGGAACGGACAAATTCTTCAGTTTTCCGTAAGATTAATCAGTTTTTCCCCTTTTCTTCTCGCAAACGTTCTTTTTTTTTTGTTTTTGTGTGTGTGTTTGTTTGTTTGGGTTTTTTTGCTTATCTTTAGATTGATTAATTCATGCAATATCTTACAAATTATTCCCCTTTTTGTGTGTTTCTTACTCAATAGTTCGTTGGGGAGTTCAATCTAGACGACGAGTTTATGTTTTACGGCACGAATAAACGGTAAAATGTGGAACTGCAAAATTCTTTTAAAAGTTTTCCGTCAGATTCATAAGCTTTTCCATCCATCATTAACGCAAACGTTCAGTTTTTCTTCATTTTTCAAAACATGAAATCAATCAACACGCGATTTTCCCTAGGATTATTCATCGTTGTCAAGGATTTTTCAGTCTCCAACCAAAAGAGTTCCGCACGTAAGTTATGCGTAAGTCTACGCCAAAGTTTACGTCTACGTTCAAAGTTACGACCTTTCGTAAGACGCAACGACGCAAACGTAAAAAGTGTCGTAACTTGATTTACGCCTAAATTTACGCTTAAGATTAATCAAAAATTTACGACCTTTAGTAAAACTAGCGCCAGTTTATGAATGGTCAATCGACACTTTGCATAATTTTTTAAAATGACTTCTCCAATGTAAGTGTTCGAGGTTGCTATAATGAATCATGATATTTTTTTCTAGATTTAGATCTTCAGAGTTGCTGTCATACCTTATTGCATTTACGAATGAAGGTAATGTTCTTCATATTTCAAATGAAATCACTCTCGTAAAAGTCGATGCCAAATTGGCTGGCAAATTTAACCTATGGGAATTTTCGCCCTTACAAAATCTTCCGAAATGTATTATTATATAAGATTTCAAAAGACGATAGAAGCAATCAATGTAAGTAGGAGTACTACTAATCCACTTTCCAATCTGTTAGAGGCATCTGAAAAACAGAACAAACGTAAATTATTGTATACAGTCCATAACGAACATAAACATAAGAATTAACCTTTAACTTAATGATATTTTATTTACGAATGTTTTGCGCACTTTATGTCTTCAACATTCTCGAAACGATATTAGACACCGCTAACTAACTATCAGTGAATAAAAGTCAAATACAGAACCGGAAGTCAGAATCCGTCAATCACAATCAAAACTTTACCTTGAAAAAAGAAAAATCGGACAAACGGACGGAAACAACAAGACACAGATCCATAAAAATAGGACGGACAACTTTATCTAATATTACATACGTTTACAAACGCCTTCCTTGCAACGAGTTGTAAAAATGATATTTTGTCAAGACCTTGATGAATACTTCTTATCTTGTTAAGTGTATTAATTTTGAAATGAGCATACAATAGCCATGCGAGGAAGGTAAGTTACTGTTATTTATGTCGTTTTTACATTTTTTTCTATATTAGTTACTCCTCTATTTTTAACTCATTTAGCATGCACATATCGGACCTTTAGATTGGCGATCGTATTACCATTGTTCTATGGTTTGGACCAATTGAACCATTATTTAAATAATCCTCACCTCCTGGGCATTCCAACTCCTTAGCATCGTACATGATGCGCATCATGGACCTACCAACACGGGTAGCTACACGAACAGCATCTGCTCCACATGGGTTCTTAAGTGACAGATCTAAACAATTCTCAGACTTTGAAATTCTCCTGTAGTAAACACGAAGATTTTAATCAGTGAGGGATAGTGAATTATCAGATTGATGTACGTTAACCTCAGGTAAGTTATCAGGATGAATGATTATGTATCTTCAAGCAAGTATGTTCCTGTTTTATCCTGATTTTGTATGCCTTCGGTTTCTGATTTTCTGAATTATCGATTTTGTGCTGCATACGGGGATACGGTCATTATCCATCTTTCTCACTCGTCACAGTCTTTGTTGGCTACCATTTAGAAAGTATTACTGTCCATTCAGCTCACTTCGGAAATCGTAAATTTGAAGTTTTGTGTACTAAGTCAGCAAATTTTCCGATTGAAATTTGCATAAGGGGGACGGGGGTAGGGTTAGACTTTCGTATCTAAGGGTGTTAGTTATATAGATGGGGTTTTCTGTGTTAATTTGAGCGACAGTCTATGAAGAACGTCAACTACGTCACGCTAAAATTGACAAAAGTTTGAAACTAGTTTCTTTAACTGTGAGCATAGTATTGGTCTTACTGATATACATGTATATAACTTACACAGTTAGTTAAAGGCCGACGTTGGGAACCACCCGGTCCTTAATAGTTATACCTGAGTGACATAAGCTTGATAGTCGTGGTATACCGTCTTTGAAGACAACGCCTGTGCAAGCGGTGTGTTACATAAAAAAAAACAAACCAAAAGCTTTATTGTGCTAATGAGATACCGGAGTCTCATCTGTTTTAAGATGTCTATCAAAAATTGATAGGGGTAAAAGAATTAAAAGGAACCAATCAGACACCAACCTTATAGCGGTCAGTGAGGAAATTTACCTGTCCCCTTTTATAGTCCCCCGTCGGCCTTTAATAGAGTTCGTGATGTATCCCCTGATATCAATCTTAATCGGATAATATTCCGATAAAGTAGATTAAATCTCAACCAAAGGGGTAGGGCCACGAAGCCCCTTAAACCGTCCTGCAAATATCCTTAAAATTAAACTTAATGAGAAATACTTGATATATCACATAAAATATAATGAATGTTTCCCGCTTTTCATGAAAGGATCATATCACTAACTGAAGCACCATAGGAAGTCTTATGATGTCATCAAGTGACGTCATTTTGGCGTTTTTGACAAAACATGGTCAAAGATGCTCGAAAATGTGTCTTTAATTGAGAATTTCGATGTGGCCACATGCGTCGAGAAACACAAAACTTGCATGTCAAGGAGAGATAATGAATATCTTTCATTTGTAAATTTTTCATGTTTATCGATGCATGTGGCCAATGCTAATTTTAAAGAAACATGTAGGTTTTGCAGCAATTTCACGAAAAATTGCCGATTTTGGGGTTTTTAAAGGGCTTGATGCTACTGATAAATGCAATGTTTTCACATAACCAACACATAATTTAATAAAGAACTTTACAAAGTATCAAATCTCAAAAAAATATTCAATCAATTCAAATGTTAAGAAACAAGGCCGATATAGGGGATGCGTGGCTCTACCCTTTCTGATTTCCGAACTGAGCTGGGCGGGCAACAGGCAACACCTCTAGATGGGCACCCTTCCCTTTTCACCGTACATAGAGGAACATGTATCAAAATAGACAGCCTTACTACAAAGAAGTCACATGATATTTTGCAATCAACTGCTACTGCTAGGGAAGCTTTTGCTGAAATAAACATAGAAGAAGTACCCACCAGTTATTCAGGCTCATAGTCGAGAAGGTAATGCATAATCTTTATACTTTACACTGAAATTCTATGGTGACATAATTAACAAATTAAGAAGGATAAAAAGATACAACAATAACACTCGGTTGCAGCACCCACAGCAAAGCCTAAAATACTTTAGAAACATTAAATACAAAAGACTACACATAAACCAACGAGACGAATGGGCAACCGGTGCCGACTCATCTGCCAGCCACGCAAGTTGCAGACGTTGTGGTTATCCTGGATTATGTGCGAACAAAAGGTAGACAAATTTCCATCGAAATTGTTTTAGATTCATCAAACGCATTTTATTCCTTGGATATAATCCTTTAGTCACCAGACAGACACTTCGATTGGTACTGGACCAATCTACAGCGTTGTACCAGCTTAAGAATTGCACTCGGACTGACTGTGACGACAGGACTTCAGAACGGGCTCTGTTCAGACCTCTTTAGAGAAGAAATGGCCCCGACCACCTGTCCTCTCTGAATTTCAGACGGATCCCTCTTGTGATCACATGCATTAGCTCGGTACAGCCGGTGTTACATACCGTATATCGGGTAATTTTCGCGTCGGGTAAATTTCGCGAAAATGACCCTAAAATGGTGTGTCTTTTTTTCGCTGAGTCTAATTTTCGCTAATCTATCAATACCAAAAATTAAAATTTGTACAAAAATTTATTTAACGTGAAATGAAATACGATCATATAATTGCGAACGTTTTTCTGCTGGATTTACGTATCTACGTATACAATTATACAAATGTACAAGAATGTACATCATACAGTTCACTCATTCAAAGCATAAACGATGCCGGCTGTTTTAAAGCCATTGCTTATAATTTTCTTGTTTCCCATGTAAGTAGTCATATAGTTTTGTGGTCCGAAAAAGACCTCTAAACCCCAAATCATTGTTTAGATTTAGTTTCTTGTGAGAAATATACGGATAAAACGTTATATGTTATACATGTAATTACATAACGACAAGAGGTGGTTTGAAATAAAAGCCGACGTGCATTCATATCGGTGATTGTTTGATTTACCATGCTTGCACTGGATAATTAAATTAATTAATACTACTTGTTATCTGTAAACATCAATTATAATAATCATAATTATCTTAATCAGACGAGTGCTCACTACTACCTCGGGACAGTTACACTTTTTTCATATAACTGAACCTCTTTGGAAGCGTAAGTTTGTGTCTTTTTTTCGCTATGTCCATTTTTCGCGATTTGATGATGCTCGCGAACTTAGCGAAAATTAGACACACGCGAAAAAATCCCGATATACGGTAGCAGTTTCCCCCCATAGTAGCCCCCCCCCCCCCCCCGAAAAACTACTATGTAGTAGATTTGCAACCATGGCGGAAAAACTGCTATATAGTAGTCTTTCCCCCATAGCAGATTTTCCCCCTACCGTTACTGGTTTGGATTTTATCTTTTTATCCCTTTGCATCCAATAGAGATTTTAGACTGCTTATGATATGGACCCAACTCGAAATGCTTGCTCAGTTTGTCCTATATTATCTGCATGTCTGTGTATATGTCTGTTTGTCTATCTGTCTGTACATGTATTTATGTCTGTCATTTCCTTTCTATCAATAAAAAAAAAAAAAAAACGTTTTTGTCTGTCTTTGCGTGTGCCTGTCTATATCCCTGTATCTCTCTGTCGGTTCGTCCGCATGCCTGTCTGAGAGTACATCTATGCTTAGTGTATGTTTGATTGTATGTATGTCTGTCGTTTCTGTCTGTGTGTGAGTCTGTCTTTCCGTCTGTCTGTCTCCGTGTATCTTTCTATCTGTGTGTACATGTATCTATAAGTGTCTGTCTATCTGTCAGTGGATGAGTACCTCTGTATATCTTTCTTTGTGTCTGTTTGCCCTTTCGTCTGGATTTTCTGTATGTCTCTGTCTGAGCATGTATCGGTAGGTTTCTCTGCCAATAGCTTGCCTCAGGTATTTATCTTTTTGAATGCCTGTATATGAGGAAGGATGTATGTTTGAGTCAGTCTGTATTTTTTGTCCAGTGTCTGTCTATCTCTGAGTCCGTCTTTCTTCTGTCAATGGAGATTTTTTTCTGAAATGCTGTGGAAAATGGAGGTGATACTGAAAATCAGTCATAAGTATTCGCCTTTTGTATGTCAATGTATCCATGTCTGTTTACGAGTAAGTCTGTCTCTCTGTCTATCTGTCTGTGCGATTCTCTGTATTTGTGTCGATGTCTATTTTTGTGTCTGTCTTTCTGACTGTCTATATATCTATTTATCTTTATATATGCTTGTCTTCCTGTTTGTCTTTGTGGTTTTTCTGTATGTCTGTCGTTGTGATTCTGTCACACTCTTTATCTACATGTATATGTGCTTGCCTATTTGTGTGTGTCCATCTTTGTGCCCCTTTTATTCTGTCTATATGTGCCTGTCTTTTGTCTGTGTTTCTGTTTGTATATGTCCGTCTGCCTTGTATATATCTCTTTGCCTTTCTGACAGACCCTCTGTCTTTGAACTATTCTTAATCAAAAGTAGCTCTTATATGTGAAGGACAAATGTGTGAGTACAGTTTAAACATCTAAGTTAAGCCCAATCCTCTAGGTCAGGGTCAATACTTGAATTTATCACTTTTTGTAAAGTTTTGATGTCAATGTAATATTTCGTAAAGTTTTGGTAATAGCATAATTCAAGAACAGATAAATTGGCAGCATGGACCAGACATGCACGTTTCGGGTACTCAACCCTCGTCAGTGATCCTTAAATCTAATATGCCAAAAAAGTATGAAAATGACTTTGTCGAAAAAGCGTTCCGAAAGACGTAGCTGGATGGGTGGTACATGATGCTACAGGAACAACGTTTTAGAAATTTCATGAAATTTTGATAACAGAAATTTTAGAATGCGTTGTAGAAACGATCAACCGAAATTGATCGAACTTGGCTTCATGTGCCCTCGGGGACTCCTGGTCCACCAGCAGTGACACTCACCAAGTGGTATAAATGTAAACGTCTTCAAATTGAATAGCATCATTCAAGAACAGATTAATTGGCAACATGGACCAGACATGCACGTTTCGGGTACTCAACCCTCGTCAGTGATCCTCAAATCTAAACAATGTAATATGCAAAAAAAGTATGAAAGTTACTTTGTCGAAAAAGCGTTCCGAAAGACGTAGCAGGATGGGTGAGATATGATTCTACAGGACCCACGTTTTAGAATTTCATGAAATTTCGATAACAGAAATTTCAGAATGCGTTGAAGAAACGATCAACCGAAATTGATCGAACTTGGCTTCATGTGCCCTCGGGGACTCCTGGTCCACCAGCAGTGACACTCACCAAGTGGTATAAATGTAAACGTCTTCAAATTGAATAGCATCATTCAAGAACAGATAAATTGGCAGCATGGACCAGACATGCACGTTTCGGGTACTCAACCCTCGTCAGTGATCCTCAAATCTAAACAATATAATATGCCAAAAAAGTATGAAAGTTACTTTGTCGAAAAAGCGTTCCGAAAGATGATAAATGATCAAAGGTAAAGATGATAAATGATCAAAGATGATAAGCACAAAAATTTCCAAAAAGATATCGTAGGAAAAATATAATCTCCCACGACCAGAGGTACGAGCTACCTTAAACGGAATATTTGATATATTACATGCGTATTACTACTATATAGTCAAGTTCAAAATTGTATCTTCAAGGTCAAAAGTCTATGTCAAGGTCAATTGAATTAGGTCAGCTTATTATTTTCTTTATCCAAGCAAATATGATAATATTATACATGTATAATTTCATAACTCAAAATAACATTTTTCAAGGACAATGTTAAATCTGAAGGTCAATGTCCAAGCCAATATCTTATTTAAAATTTTCTCCCTAGTAATGCTGTATTTTTAATTGGGGGCTTTTTTTACAAAATGGATAAAATAAAATTCCAGAATTCATTCGAGGGGAGTAAAATGGCTATATAGCAATTTTTCCCCGGGGAAAAATCTAATATAACATTAGGGAAAGTCTACTATATAGCAGAATTTCCCCCGGGGGAAAAAAACTACTATATAGTAGATTTCACGGGGAGAAAAGATGGCTAGGGGGAAAGACTACCATATAACACCGGCAGCGAACGGACTATATTTAGTACGTCTTAATATGTTTTTATATCTTTTTACATATCTATCTGTGTTTCTTGGGCCCATCCGTCATGCTGTCTGTTTGCATGGTCATCTTAAAGTAATGGGCCTATTTTACACCACAGCTGTGTGTTCTTCGAGAGTAATCGGAATATAGGAGGATTGCACGTAATACGGATAACCACATCGTCTGCTATTGGCGGTCTTAAATCGGTACCGATTGCGCATTGGTCTCGTTTGTTTATGTGTAGTAATTTGTGTTTGATGTTTCCATGAGATTTGGTGTTCCTAATACCTTTTGCGTCTCTTTCTGTGTGTGTCTGCTCTGTGTTTTGCATTGGGTGCTTTGGGGTTTTCTTGCGGGTGCTGCAACCGAGTGTTGTTGGAGATCCACTTATTTCTTTTGAAAATGTTACGAACCCCGGAATAAGCAATATGCTGAAATGAGACCAGGTAGCCCGGTGAGAGTCAGTGTCTACTGTTTGCATGCAACACCCGTCGAAACAGTTCCATGAAAACTGTCAAATCCGGTGATGGTCTTGATATACATATTGATGTACGTATCTATGCACATATCTGGTAAAAATGTGATGTTGATAGCCAGTGCGTCACTGATTATTCGGGAAAGAGGGATCCCATATGCCTTTTCACTACCCCTGCCGCGTCCATAGAACTTCCTCAATGATGCTTTTAGCCGTTGTATGATAGAAGTAAGTCAGCCTGACAAATAGACACTTCCCGAGTTACTGATGACGGGTATGTGAATAAAACCTTTTCAGTCCTACTATGTTGCTAGTAAACAGTCTGTTTGCAATAAATATACTACAGACAAGCGTGTTAGGAATATCCAATCCTAATTTATTCTACCTTGAGCTAATCGAACTATTTAATTGGATTTCAAGTAAGTACATTTATATTTTTCAAACTGACGGAAATGTTCGGTGAAATTATGAGTAGATTAGAATGCTCAGAATTTAAAGGAAATATTCAATGCGGGAAGGTTAGAAAATTTCAAGACCGAAGAGTGCCTTTAAATTTCTATAAATAAACACTTACTCGCATTGGACAGCTTCCGACACCTCTTCTTCGAACTCGCCATTCTCATTTGTACTTGGAGTTGTTAATTTCCCGCATTTTGCCATTTCTACTGCTACGTCGGACTTATTGAAACATGTCCCCATCTGTTTTAAAGCTATTACAATTGGCAAAACATGAATATAGTTATGAATAATAATTCAATAGTTACAAGACTTTTTTTGTAGAACAAACAAAACATGATTCCGCGCTAAATGTCCTTAAAATGACGTCACTGGTGCATGCACAATCTACTGTTTGTCCCCCGGAACTGAGCTTTAAATTCAGTACCCTAGATAATAAAAAAAGGGTCTATGGACACAATATGTCTTTTTTTATGTTTTACAGTTGGTGTTTTGGGAGGTTGCTGTTGATGCTGCAACTAGGTGTTGTTGGAGGTCCCCTCCTTTCCTTTCGAATAATAAAATGTGCGAGATCTCACTTAACATTACACAATAACGGGTTGAAGATAAGCATCTGGGGATCCCTACATTATGAAAAATAAAAGAGAAATTTCAAAACAAAATTTCTTGAAAACGTACACGAATATCAAGCTTTACTACAAAATTCTTTAAATGTTCTATATGTTAACCTATCGTATCGAAATGAGTGAGTGACATGAGTGAATGAAATTCAAACATAAAACCCTATATCAGAAGTACATGATACATTACAAAATGTTACAGTAATACTTCATGACGTTCATGGACCAAATAAACACTTAAGTTTGGTCCATTAATTACTTTTTGCTAGCGGCACTGGTCTTTATTAAATCCCCTATCACACTTTTACGTATCGGCCAACGTATCTACGGCGTATCAGGATACGTGGCAGTAAGAAAGGAACGCAGAAGCAACACAGTAGCAACGCAAGCTTACGTAGCGAGTACTCTTTGAAACGTAGCATGATCTCTTGATACGAAAGAGTGCCGCTTTTTTGTAAGTTCGCACCTAGCACATACGTAGCAGCTTCCATACGCCGTGTGTACGTAGCACGAACGCAGTGCAAACGAAAGAAGCGCAGTGGCAACGTAGCAGGAACGTCGCTAATACTCTTACTACGCAGTACGAACGAAACACAAACGCAAGCGATATCCCTATCGCGTACGTGCTACGTACAAGGCGTTGTTAATTCGTACCCGCGGCGTTCTTTTCTTATCTACTACGTATGGTGCACGTTTCAATTTCTTATTTTTCGTTTCTTCGTAATACTCTTGCGTATGCATGGCGTACGAACTACGTTCATTTCGTTCCTGCTACGTAAGAGCTACGTTGGTGTTGCGTTGTATGAGTATCTGCTACGTTAAAGGAGTATCGCTCATTCCACCTCGGCGTAAAAGGTGTATTCGCTATGTTTTTATGAACACATAATAAAAATCTAGAGGGAAAATAAAGTTTTGAACCTATTAAGAATGAATCAAGATTAATTATACCGTATAATTACAAACTTCCACTAGATCAACCAAACAGTTTTATTTCATATGGCGAACTGAGTCTAAATAAAGTATGCGCTAATTTCAAAGGGCACTTTGACAGTACCCTTTACCCTTTTTGTGTTCATATCATTTTGAGTGGTAAATCGAGAAAAATAATATTTGGCAACAAAAGAATTTTTTCATACGAACGTGAACGCCACGGGAACGCAGCAGAAACGTCGCCAATAAGAAGACTACGTAGCAACAACGTCGTACTTACGCAGTAGAAACGCATTGAACGTCACACGTACGTGCCGAACGCCGCACGTACGTGATGGTAGGACGCATTGGTACGCTGCTCATACATGATAGAAACGCCTCTTACGCCGTATGAACGTCGCACTTACATTTGTACGCCTTGGACCTCTGAGAAGGACGAAATACGTGGCAGACCTTTTCGTTTCTCTTGCGTAAAGAATTTTGGCAAAAATACTGATACGTAAAAGTGTGATAGGGGCTTAACCCAACAAACAGAGGGTAACGTTCCAATACAAACTGTCAGATCCGATTGTAAAAAATGTCTTAATGTATGAATGTCAAACCAAAACCCCCAGTCAGAATGTAAAACTAAGTCGTCACCGATTGCCCTCTGGTCTCGTTCGTTTATGTGTAGTTTTTTATGTTTGGTGTTTTGATGTCGGGTTTTCTATATAGACATAACGTCAGACAGTGCATGCATTTTATATACTGTGTTATTCATCGTGTATTAACATCGACGGCGGGTGCGGCTAGCCAACAGGGGATGCTTACTCCTCCCGGGCACCTGATCCCACCTCTAGCTTGCTAGGGGTCCGTCGATGCTCAACATAGTGCTCTATTGTGAGTGCTGTTGAGATTGTCGTCAGGATCTTCTTTAACTCATTTGTGTCACACTTTTGCCCTTTGCCGTGTGGAGCTCGTAAAAAAGTTCCCCGCGAGGGGTTTGACAGTAAGTGTTTTGAATGTATTTCCCTGGCATGGTCGCCATAGCACTTTCTATATAGACATAACGTCAGACAGTGCGTGCATTTTATATACTGTGTTCTTCATCGTGCATTAACATCGACGGCGGGTGCGGCTAGCCAACAGGGGATGCTTACTCCTCCCGGGCACCTGATCCCACCTCTAGCTTGCTAGGGGTCCGTCGATGCTCAACATAGTGCTCTATTGTGAGTGCTGTTGAGATTGTCGTCAGAATCTTCTTTAACTCATTTGTGTCACACTTATGCCCTTTGCCGTGTGGAGCTCGTAAAAAAGTTCCCCGCGAGGGGTTTGACAGTAAGTGTTTTGAATGTATTTCCCTGGCATGGTCGCCATAGCACTTTCTATATAGACATAACGTCAGACAGTGCGTGCATTTTATATACTGTGTTCTTCATCGTGCATTAACATCGACGGCGGGTGCGGCTAGCCAACAGGGGATGCTTACTCCTCCCGGGCACCTGATCCCACCTCTAGCTTGCTAGGGGTCCGTCGATGCTCAACATAGTGCTCTATTGTGAGTGCTGTTGAGATTGTCGTCAGGATCTTCTTTAACTCATTCTATTCCGTCTCTTACTATGTATGTCTTCTCTGTGTTTTTGCATTGGTTGTTTTGGTGTGTTGCTGTGGGAGCAGAGTTATGTTGGAGATCCCTCCTTTCTTTCATAAGTAAAGGGCATACAACATCAGGACATAACATAATAAAACAAAGCAACCTAATCATTCTGTAAAGGAGCAACAGGTCAGGCATCAAGGAAACAGTAAGAAATATCTACTTTTGTAACATATGTCACTTCAGTCTCACAGAAAAGGTCAAATCATTCAATCAAAGTCAAACACAAAATCTGAAATCTAAATTTGAAAAATATCACAATCAAACAACTTAGAAATTCTTTTAAAAAATATGATATATATAAATTAAATAGAACCACGTTCTCGTTAGGAAAGATAAATTGGACAAACAGGCGTCGTCAATAACGCAGCAAAATACAAAGAAGACGGACAACTTTATCTAATGAACAATCTCCAGAGTCAAGTGCAAGTACGTTATACATCACATTGGGAGTTTTTATGGTTATAAATAAAGAATTATTAAAAATTTGAAGAAAAAATCGTTTTAAACAAATTGAAGAGTATTTCAAATTTTAAGTTTGAAATATATTCTCTATAAATTACACAACTACGGGGTAAGAGGTAACATTCTCTCCTGGATTAAAGCTTCCCTGGATAATAGAATCCAGAAGGTAGTTATTGACGGTAAGCAATCACACACAGCTCCTGTTTCCTCTGGTGTACCACAAGGGTCGGTGTTGGGGCCCATCCTCACGTCACAAGTCAGACTATTTGCTGACGATACAGTAGTTTATGCGGCCATATCAAGGATGGACGACTCCCTCGCCCTACAAAGAGACCTTGACACCCTACAAGTGTGGGAACAAAAATGGGATATGGAGTTCAACCCCAGCAAGTGTCAGGTACTCCAAATCACTAAGGCGAGGAAGCCAATACCAAGTACTTCCTACACAATCAGGAATTAGAGGTCACTAACAGTGCTAGGTACCTGGGGGTAGATATTTCCAGTAATCTCTGTTTCAACAGTCATATTGACAGAATTTGCAGCACTGCAAACAAAACCCTTGGCTTCTTACGCCGCAATCTTAAAATTCATGACCAAAAAGTTAAAGCAGTTGCATATCAGACCACTGTAAGACCCGTACTTGAGTACTGCTCCAGTTGCTGGGACCCTTACACCCAAAGAAATATTTCAAAAATAGAAATGGTGCAGCGACGCGCGGCTAGGTGGGTTATGAAGGATTGGAGGCAAACATCAAGTGTCACAAACATGCTTACTCATCTAGATTGGAGAACACTTGCTCAACGACGTGCTGATGCTAGGCTTGTTATGCTTTTTAAAATCCTGCATGGCTTAGTGGCAGTTCCAGCCCAGTCCTATATATCCCAACCTACCCGCTCTTCACAAGGACCCCGCCCACACGCCCTACCTCAAATTCAAACCTCAAGAGATTATTGTAAATACAGTTTCTTCCCCCTCACAATTGTTCATTGCAATGCTCTCCCGCCAACCATCCCAACAAACCAGACTCTTGTTGGTTTCAAAGAGGCTGTGTGTTCGATTGAGCACATCAGTCCCAGAAAGTAAATACTGGTCAGTTTTTATCCCCTTCTCTTCATTACTTTATTCTTCTCTCTTTCTTTCTGTCTTTCCTTTTAACAAAACCTATCTTCTCTTCACACATTTATTTGATTCACATTTTTACTATCACCCTCCTATCAAACATGCATTGCGCTTTTAAATTCCTGCCATAATACTCAATGTTGAGGAGTCGGCAGTATAGGAAGATAGATAGAAGTATGGAATGTTCGGAAATTCGACAAGTACAAAAAATGTGAATGTTGAAAAAGATACAAGATCTATTAATTAAGAAGAGCTGCTATAATTGCTATGACGTTAATGTTACCATTTTTACTATGATAAAATATTTGTTTGCTTATTGAATAGCTGATAAGGGTCAATGTAAATCCATCTGTTTGTACCATAGTACGAATATCAAACATGTTTGACGTACCTTGTCTCTCTTGGACACATAGTAAATCTGTCATTTGATTCACCATCTCGGCTTGCTTCTTAACCATACCAAAACATTGCTCCTGCTTTTCTAAACATTTCTCAATTTCTGGCTGCGAACACTGCTGGTATGATTGAACTTTTCTTTGTGGAAAGGAACATGTATATCATTCAATATATGAAGATTACAAGTTGAGTTCGGTCAATCAATAATTCAGGGGATGGGGTGGATAAAATCTAACATTATATATTTCAATTAAGTGTGCCATATTAAAGTTACGACATATTATTTTTCATTAATGATGTTGGAGGTCAGAATAAAGGAAAGGAAAATAAAAAATCTAAAAAATCCAAAATATGAATCTATTGACAGAAAAAAAAGGGCAGCCCGATCGTAAACTAGTATTTCAATCCGTCGGCGATCTATTTATCTGAGTGTTTAAAGAATGTGAAATTATATTTCAATATACTCTACTTACGAGCAAATAGTATCTACGTTGGCATAAATTCCGTCTAAATTTCGAACTTCTTTCATGTCATTTAGACATATCTGTAGCTTTCCTAAGTCACAGCCTAGAAGGGTTGAATTCATATGTGTTATATATCTGTAAAATGAATTTCTCTTTATTGTTATAAAGTCATATTCTTTAGTAATAATCCGATTTAGTTTTGGATGGACGGTTTCCAGAAAAAATAAAACAAAAACGGAAAACGGTATGCTGTGCGTGTTTTTTTTTTCTAAAGGTTTTAGTCCCTTTTTATGCTCTCCGAATAACTTCGGAGAAGCATGTAATCGCCGTCCTGTCAGTCTCTCTGTCTGTCTGTCCGCCCGAGCTCCTAAACCCTACATTAGATTTTGATGGAATCTCCTAAACCCTACATTAGAATTTGATGGAATCTCCTAAACCCTACATTAGTATTTGATGGAATCTCCTAAACCCTACATTAGATTTTGATGGAATCTCCTAAACCCTACATTAGATTTTGATGGAATCTGATAAACCCTACATTAGATTTTGATGGAATCTACTAATCCCTACATTAGATTTTGATGGAATCTCCTAAACCCTACATTAGATTTTCATGGAATCTCCAAAACCCTACATTAGATCTTGATGGATTCTCCTAAACCCTACATTAGTATTTGATGGAATCTCCTAAATCCTACATTAGATTTTGATGGAATCTCCTAAACCCTACATTAGATTTTGATGGAATCTGATAAACCCTACATTAGATTTTGATGGAATCTACTAATCCCTACATTAGATCTTGATGGATTCTCCTAAACCCTACATTAGTATTTGATGAAATATCCTAAACCCTACATTAGATTTTGATGGAATCTCCTAAACCCTACATTAGATTTTGATGGAATTTGATAAACCCTACATTAGATTTTGATGGAATCTACTAATCCCTACATTAGATTTTGATGGAATCTCCTAAACCCTACATTAGATTTTCATGGAATCTCCAAAACCCTACATTAGATCTTGATGGATTCTCCTAAACCCTACATTAGTATTTGATGAAATATCCTAAACCCTACATTAGATTTTGATGGAATCTCCTAAACCCTACATTACTATTTGATGGAATCTCCTAAACCCTACATTAGAATTTGATGGAATCTCCTAAACCCTACATTAGATTTTGATGGAATCTCCTAAACCCTACATTAGAATTTGATGGAATCTCCTAAACCCTACATTAGATTTTGATGGAATCTCCTAAACCCTACATTAGATTTTGATGGAATCTCATAAATCCTACATTAGAATTTGATGGAATCTCATAAACCCTACATTAGATTTTGATGGAATCTCATAAACCCTACATAAGAATTTGATGGAATATCATAAACCCTACATTAGTATTTGATGGAATCTCATAAACCCTACATTAGTATTTGATGGAATCTCATAAACCCTACATTAGATTTTGATGGAATCTCATAAACCCTACATTAGAATTTGATGGAATATCATCAACCCTACATTAGTATTTGATGGAATCTCATAAACCCTACATTAGAATTTGATGGAATCTGATAAACCCTACATTAGATTTTGATGGAATCTCAAAAACCCTACATTAGAATTTGATGGAATCTCATAAACCCTACATTAGAATTTGAAGGAATCTCCTAAACCCTACATTAGATTTTGATGGAATCTCATAAACCCTACATTAGTATTTGATGGAAACTCCTAAACCCTACATAAGTATTTGATGGAATCTCCTAAACCCTACATTAGAATTTGATGGAATCTCATAAACCCTACATTAGTATTTGATGGAATCTCCTAAACCCTACATTAGATTTTGATGGAATCTCCTAAACCCTACATCAAATTTTGATGGAATCTCCTAAACCCTACATTAGATTTTGATGGAATCTCCTAAACCCTACATTAGTATTTGATGGAATCTCCTAAATCCTACATTAGATTTTGATGGAATCTCCTAAACTCTACATTAGTATTTGATGAAATCTCCTAAACCCTACATTAGATTTTGATGAAATCTCCTAAACCCTACATTAGTATTTGATGGAATCTCCTAAACCCTACATTAGAATTTGATGGAATCTCCTAATCCCTACATTAGATTTTGATGGAATCTCCTAAACCATACATTAGAATTTGATGGAATCTCCAAAACCCTACATTAGATTTTGATGGAATCTCCTAAACCCTACATTAGATTTTGATGGAATCTCATAAACCCAACATTAGAATTTGATGGAATCTCATAAACCCTACAATAGATTTTGATGGAATCTCATAAACCCTACATTAGAATTTGATGGAATATCATCAACCCTACATTAGTATTTGATGGAATCTCATAAACCCTACATTAGTATTTGATGGAATCTGATAAACCCTACATTAGATTTTGATGGAATCTCATAAACCCTACATTAGAATTTCATGGAATCTCATAAACCCTACATTAGAATTTGAAGGAATCTGATAAACCCTACATTAGATTTTGATGGAATCTCATAAACCCTACATTAGAATTTGATGGAATTTCATAAACCCTACATTAGATTTTGATGGAATCTCATAAACCCTACATTAGTATTTGATGGAATCTCCTAAACCCTACATAAGTATTTGATGGAATCTCCTAAACCCTACATTAGAATTTGATGGAATCTCATAAACCCTACATTAGAATTTGATGGAATCTCCTAAACCCTACATTAGATTTTGATGGAATCTCCTAAACCCTACATTAGATTTAGATGGAATCTCCTAAACCCTACATTAGATTTTGATGGAATCTCCTAAACCCTACATTAGATTTTTATGGAATCTCCTAAACCCTACATTAGTATTTGATGGAATCTCCTAATCCCTACATTAGATTTTGATGGAATCTCCTAAACCCTACATTAGTATTTGATGGAATCTCCTGAACCCTACATTAGATTTTGATGGAATCTCCTAAACCCTATATTAGTATTTGATGGAATCTCCTAATCCCTACATTAGAATTTGATGGAATCTCCTAAACCCTACATTAGATTTTGATGGAATCTCCTAAACCCTACATTAGAATTTGATGGAATCTCCTAAACCCTACATTAGATTTTGATGGAATCTCCTAAAGCCTACATTAGATTTTGATGGAATCTCATAAACCCTACATTAGAATTTGATGGAATCTGATAAACCCTACATTAGATTTTGATGGAATCTCATAAACCCTACATTAGAATTTGATGGAATATCATAAACCCTACATTAGTATTTGATGGAATCTCATAAACCCTACATTAGTATTTGCTGGAATCTGATAAACCCTACATTAGATTTTGATGGAATCTCATAAACCCTACATTAGAATTTGATGGAATCTCATAAACCCTACATTAGAATTTGAAGGAATCTGATAAACCCTACATTAGATTTTGATGGAATCTCATAAACCCTACATTAGAATTTGTTTTGCCTCGGACTAGTTTGACCCAATGGGAATGCTTGAATTTGGTCATGTGACTGCTCGACAAATTCTTGTGGAAAGTCAGTTTCAAAAATTTGTAAGGCAATGGCCGACAATTAGCAAAACGGTCCTCGACAAAATGGTCCTAGACAAAATGGTCCTCGACAAAATGGTCCTCGACAAAACAAATCAGTTATTAGGTTTGTTACTGACCTTACACGAAAATCTGTCGGGTTGATAAAGCCCATAGAAGGCTCGGCGCAAGCGTCTCGCCTTCTATGGGCTTTATCAACCCGAGAGATTTCCGTGTAAGGTCAGTAACAAACCTAATAACTAATATTGATGGAATCTCCTAAACCCTACATTAGATTTTGATGGAATCTCATAAACCTTACATTAGTATTTGATGGAATCTCCTAAACCCTACATAAGTATTTGATGGAATCTCCTAAACCCTATATTAGAATTTGATGGAATCTCATAAACCCTACATTAGATTTTGATGGAATCTCCTAAACCCTACATAAGAATTTGATGGAATATCATAAACCCTACATTAGTATTTGATGGAATCTCCTAAACCCTACATAAGTATTTGATGGAATCTGATAAACCCTACATTAGATTTTGATGGAATCTCCTAAACCCTATATTAGTATTTGATGGAATCTCCTAAACCCTACATTAGAATTTGATGGAATCTCCTAAACCCTACATTAGATTTTGATGGAATCTCCTAAACCCTACATTAGAATTTGATGGAATCTCCTAAACCCTACATTAGATTTTGATGGAATCTCCTAAAGCCTACATAAGAATTTGATGGAATATCATAAACCCTACATTAGTATTTGATGGAATCTCCTAAACCCTACATAAGGATTTGATGGAATCTGATAAACCCTACATTAGATTTTGATGGAATCTCCTAAACCCTATATTAGTATTTGATGGAATCTCCTAAACCCTACATTAGAATTTGATGGAATCTCCTAAACCCTACATTAGATTTTGATGGAATCTCCTAAACCCTACATTAGAATTTGATGGAATCTCCTAAACCCTACATTAGATTTTGATGGAATCTCATAAACCTTACATTAGTATTTGATGGAATCTCCTAAACCCTACATAAGTATTTGATGGAATCTCCTAAACCCTATATTAGAATTTGATGGAATCTCATAAACCCTACAATAGATTTTGATGGAATCTCCTAAACCCTACATAAGAATTTGATGGAATATTATAAACCCTACATTAGATTTTGATGGAATCTCATAAACCCTACATTAGAATTTGATGGAATCTGATAAACCCTACATTAGATTTTGATGGAATCTCCTAAACCCTATATTAGTATTTGATGGAATCTCCAAAACCCTACATTAGAATTTGATGGAATCTCCTAAACCCTACATTAGATTTTGATGGAATCTCCTAAACCCTACATTAGAATTTGATGGAATCTCCTAAACCCTACATTAGATTTTGATGGAATCTCCTAAAGCCTACATTAGATTTTGATGGAATCTCATAAACCCTACATTAGAATTTGATGGAATCTGATAAACCCTACATTAGATTTTGATGGAATCTCATAAACCCTACATTAGAATTTGATGGAATATCATAAACCCTACATTAGTATTTGATGGAATCTCATAAACCCTACATTAGTATTTGATGGAATCTGATAATCCCTACATTAGATTTTGATGGAATCTCATAAACCCTACATTAGAATTTGATGGAATCTCATAAACCCTACATTAGAATTTGAAGGAATCTGATAAACCCTACATTAGATTTTGATGGAATCTCATAAACCCTACATTAGAATTTGATGGAATCTCCTAAACCCTACATTAGATTTTGATGGAATCTCATAAACCTTACATTAGTATTTGATGGAATCTCCTAAACCCTACATAAGTATTTGATGGAATCTCCTAAACCCTCTATTAGAATTTGATGGAATCTCATAAACCCTACATTAGATTTTGATGGAATCTCCTAAACCCTACATAAGAATTTGATGGAATATCATAAACCCTACATTAGTATTTGATGGAATCTCCTAAACCCTACATAAGTATTTGATGGAATCTCCTAAACCCTACATTAGATTTTGATGGAATCTCATAAACCCTACATTAGAATTTGATGGAATCTCATAAACCCTACATTGGATTTTGATGGAATCTCCTAAACCCTACATTAGATTTTGATGGAATCTCATAAACCCTACATTAGAATTTGATGGAATCTCATAAACCCTACATTAGATTTTGATGGAATCCCATAAACCCTACATAAGAATTTGATGGAATATCATAAACCCTACATTAGTATTTGATGGAATCTCCTAAACCCTACATTAGATTTTGATGGAATCTGATAAACCTTACATTAGAATTTGATGGAATCTCATAAACCCTTCATTAGAATTTGAAGGAATGTCCTAAACCCTACATTAGAATTTGAAGGAATCTCATAAACCCTACATTAGATTTTGATGGAATCTCATAAACCCTACATTAGAATTTGATGGAATCTCCTAAACCCTACATTAGATTTTGATGGAATCTCATCAAACCTACATTAGTATTTGATGGAATCTCCTAAACCCTACATAAGTATTTGATGGAATCTCCTAAACCCTACATTAGAATTTGATGGAATCTCATAAACCCTACATTAGTATTTGATGGAATGTCCTAAACCCTACATTAGATTTTGATGGAATCTCCTAAACCCTACATTAGATTTTGATGGAATCTCCTAAACCCTACATTAGATTTTGATGGGATCTCCTAAACCCTACATTAGATTTCGATGGAATCTCCTAAACCCTACATTAGAATTTGATGGAATCTCCTAAACCCTACATTAGATTTTGATGGAATCTCCTGAACCCTATATTAGTATTTGATAGAATCTCCTAAACCCTACATTAGAACTTGATGGAATCTCCTAAACCCTAGATTAGATTTTGATGGAATCTCCTAAACCCTACATTAGATTTTGATGGAATCTCCTAAACCCTACATCAGATTTTGATGGAATCTCATAAACCCTTCATTAGAATTTGATGGAATCTGATAAACCCTACATTAGATTTTGATGGAATCTCATAAGCCCTACATAAGAATTTGACGGAATATCATAAACCCTACATTAGTATTTGATGGAATCTCATAAACCCTACATTAGGATATGATGGAATCTGATAAACCCTACATTAGATTTTGATGGAATCTCATAAATCCTACATTAGAATTTGATGGAATCTCCTAAACCCTACATTAGTATTTGATGGAATCTCATAAACCCTACATTAGTATTTGATGGAATCTGATAAACCCTACATTAGATTTTGATGGAATCTCCTAATCAATACATTAGTATTTGAAGGAATCTCCTAAACCCTACATTAGAATTTGATGGAATCTCCTAAACCCTACATTAGATTTTGATGGAATCTCCTAAACACTACATTAGATTTTGATGGAATCTCATAAACCCTACATTAGAATTTGATGGAATCTCATAAACCCTACATTAGATTTTGATGGAATCTCATAAACCCTACATAAGAATTTGATGGAATATCATAAACCCTACATTAGTATTTGATGTAATCTCATAAACCCTACATTAGTATTTGATGGAATCTGATAAACCCTACATTAGATTTTGATGGAATCTCATAAACCCTACATTAGAATTTGATGGAATACCATAAACCCTACATTAGATTTTGATGGAATCTCATAAACCCTACATTAGAATTTGATGGAATCTCCTAAACCCTACATTAGATTTTGATGGAATCTCATAAACCTTACATTAGTATTTGATGGAATCTCCTAAACCCTACATAAGTATTTGATGGAATCTCCTAAACCCTCTATTAGAATTTGATGGAATCTCATAAACCCTACATTAGATTTTGATGGAATCTCCTAAACCCTACATAAGAATTTGATGGAATATCATAAATCCTACATTAGTATTTGATGGAATCTCCTAAACCCTACATAAGTATTTGATGGAATCTCCTAAACCCTACATTAGATTTTGATGGAATCTCATAAACCCTACATTAGAATTTGATGGAATCTCATAAACCCTACATTGGATTTTGATGGAATCTCCTAAACCCTACATTAGATTTTGATGGAATCTCATAAACCCTACATTAGAATTTGATGGAATCTCATAAACCCTACATTAGAATTTGATGGAATCCCATAAACCCTACATAAGAATTTGATGGAATATCATAAACCCTATATTAGTATTTGATGGAATCTCCTAAACCCTACATTAGATTTTGATGGAATCTGATAAACCTTACATTAGAATTTGATGGAATCTCATAAACCCTTCATTAGAATTTGAAGGAATGTCCTAAACCCTACATTAGAATTTGAAGGAATCTCATAAACCCTACATTAGATTTTGATGGAATCTCATAAACCCTACATTAGAATTTGATGGAATCTCCTAAACCCTACATAAGATTTTGATGGAATCTCATAAAACCTACATTAGTATTTGATGGAATCTCCTAAACCCTACATAAGTATTTGATGGAATCTCCTAAACCCTACATTAGAATTTGATGGAATCTCCTAAACCCTACATTAGTATTTGATGGAATGTCCTAAACCCTACATTAGATTTTGATGGAATCTCCTAAACCCTACATTAGATTTTGATGGAATCTCCTAAACCCTACATTAGATTTTGATGGGATCTCCTAAACCCTACATTAGATTTCGATGGAATCTCCTAAACCCTACATTAGTATTTGATGGAATCTCCTAAACCCTACATAAGATTTTGATGGAATCTCCTAAACCCTACATTAGTATTTGATGGAATCTCCTAAACCCTACATTAGATTTTGATGGAATCTCCTAAACCCTATATTAGTATTTGATGGAATCTCCTAAACCCTACATTAGAATTTGATGGAATCTCCTAAACCCTACATTAGATTTTGATGGAATCTCCTGAACCCTATATTAGTATTTGATGGAATCTCCTAAACCCTACATTAGAACTTGATGGAATCTCCTAAACCCTAGATTAGATTTTGATGGAATCTCCTAAACCCTATATTAGAATTTGATGGAATCTCCTAAACCCTACATTAGATTTTGATGGAATCTCCTAAACCCTACATCAGATTTTGATGGAATCTCATAAACCCTACATTAGAATTTGATGGAATCTGATAAACCCTACATTAGATTTTGATGGAATCTCATAAGCCCTACATAAGAATTTGACGGAATATCATAAACCCTACATTAGTATTTGATGGAATCTCATAAACCCTACATTAGGATATGATGGAATCTGATAAACCCTACATTAGATTTTGATGGAATCTCATAAATCCTATATTAGAATTTGATGGAATCTCCTAAACCCTACATTAGTATTTGATGGAATCTGATAAACCCTACATTAGTATTTGATGGAATCTGATAAACCCTACATTAGATTTTGATGGAATCTCCTAATCCCTACATTAGTATTTGAAGGAATCTCCTAAACCCTACATTAGAATTTGATGGAATCTCCTAAACCCTACATTAGATTTTGATGGAATCTCCTAAACACTACATTAGATTTTGATGGAATCTCATTAACCCTAGATTAGAATTTGATGGAATCTCATAAACCCTACATTAGATTTTGATGGAATCTCATAAACCCTACATAAGAATTTGATGGAATATCATAAACCCTACATTAGTATTTGATGTAATCTCATAAACCCTACATTAGTATTTGATGGAATCTGATAAACCCTACATTAGATTTTGATGGAATCTCATAAACCCTACATTAGAATTTGATGGAATATCATAAACCCTACATTAGTATTTGATGGAATCTCATAAACCCTACATTAGTATTTGATGGAATCTGATAAACCCTATATTAGATTTTGATGGAATCTCATAAACCCTACATTAGAATTTGATGGAATCTCGTAAACCCTACATTAGAATTTGAAGGAATCTCATAAACCCTACATTAGATTTTGATGGAATCTCATAAACCCTACATTAGAATTTGATGGAATCTCCTAAACCCTACATTAGATTTTGATGGAATCTCATAAACCTTACATTAGTATTTGATGGAATCTCCTAAACCCTACATCAGATTTTGATGGAATCTGATAAACCTTACATTAGAATTTGATGGAATCTCATAAACCCTTCATTAGAATTTGAAGGAATGTCCTAAACCCTACATTAGAATTTGAAGGAATCTCATAAACCCTACATTAGATTTTGATGGAATCTCATAAACCCTACATTAGAATTTGATGGAATCTCCTAAACCCTACATTAGAATTTGATGGAATCTCATAAAACCTACATTAGTATTTGATGGAATCTCCTAAACCCTACATAAGTATTTGATGGAATCTCCTAAACCCTACATTAGAATTTGATGGAATCTCATAAACCCTACATTAGTATTTGATGGAATGTCCTAAACCCTACATTAGATTTTGATGGAATCTCCTAAACCCTACATTAGATTTTGATGGAATCTCCTAAACCCCACATTAGATTTTGATGGGATCTCCTAAACCCTACATTAGATTTCGATGGAATCTCCTAAACCCTACATTAGTATTTGATGGAATCTCCTAAACCCTACATAAGATTTTGATGGAATCTCCTAAACCCTACATTAGATTTCGATGGAATCTCCTAAACCCTATATTAGTATTTGATGGAATCTCCTAAACCCTACATTAGAACTTGATGGAATCTCCTAAACCCTAGATTAGATTTTGATGGAATCTCCTAAACCCTACATTAGATTTTGATGGAATCTCCTAAACCCTACATCAGATTTTGATGGAATCTCATAAACCCTACATTAGAATTTGATGGAATCTGATAAACCCTACATTAGATTTTGATGGAATCTCATAAGCCCTACATAAGAATTTGACGGAATATCATAAACCCTACATTAGTATTTGATGGAATCTCATAAACCCTACATTAGGATATGATGGAATCTGATAAACCCTACATTAGATTTTGATGGAATCTCATAAATCCTACATTAGAAATTGATGGAATCTCCTAAACCCTACATTAGTATTTGATGGAATCTCATAAACCCTACATTAGTATTTGATGGAATCTGATAAACCCTACATTAGATTTTGATGGAATCTCCTAATCCCTACATTAGTATTTGAAGGAATCTCCTAAACCCTACATTAGAATTTGATGGAATCTCCTAAACCCTACATTAGATTTTGATGGAATCTCCTAAACACTACATTAGATTTTGATGGAATCTCATAAACCCTACATTAGAATTTGATGGAATCTCATAAACCCTACATTAGATTTTGATGGAATCTCATAAACCCTACATAAGAATTTGATGGAATATCATAAACCCTACATTAGTATTTGATGTAATCTCATAAACCCTACATTAGTATTTGATGGAATCTGATAAACCCTACATTAGATTTTGATGGAATCTCATAAACCCTACATTAGAATTTGATGGAATATCATAAACCCTACATTAGTATTTGATGGAATCTCATAAACCCTACATTAGTATTTGATGGAATCTGATAATCCCTACATTAGATTTTGATGGAATCTCATAAACCCTACATTAGAATTTGATGGAATCTCATAAACCCTACATTAGAATTTGAAGGAATCTCATAAACCCTACATTAGTATTTGATGGAATCTCCTAAACCCTACATAAGTATTTGATGGAATCTCCTAAACCCTATATTAGTATTTGATGGAATCTCCTAAACCCTACATCAGATTTTGATGGAATCTGATAAACCTTACATTAGAATTTGATGGAATCTCATAAACCCTTCATTAGAATTTGAAGGAATGTCCTAAACCCTACATTAGAATTTGAAGGAATCTCATAAACCCTACATTAGATTTTGATGGAATCTCATAAACCCTACATTAGAATTTGATGGAATCTCCTAAACCCTACATTAGATTTTGATGGAATCTCATAAAACCTACATTAGTATTTGATGGAATCTCCTAAACCCTACATAAGTATTTGATGGAATCTCCTAAACCCTACATTAGAA
Organism: Pinctada imbricata; assembly: GCA_033119305.1. Taxonomy (NCBI): domain Eukaryota; kingdom Metazoa; phylum Mollusca; class Bivalvia; order Pterioida; family Pteriidae; genus Pinctada; species Pinctada imbricata. Next base: position 7,402,058 of record VSWD01000014.1, on the reverse strand, counting down.
TTTGATGGAATCTCATAAACCCTACATTAGTATTTGATGGAATGTCCTAAACCCTACATTAGATTTTGATGGAATCTCCTAAACCCTACATTAGATTTTGATGGAATCTCCTAAACCCTACATTAGATTTTGATGGGATCTCCTAAACCCTACATTAGATTTCGATGGAATCTCCTAAACCCTACATTAGTATTTGATGGAATCTCCTAAACCCTACATAAGATTTTGATGGAATCTCCTAAACCCTACATTAGTATTTGATGGAATCTCCTAAACCCTACATTAGATTTTGATGGAATCTCCTAAACCCTATATTAGTATTTGATGGAATCTCCTAAACCCTACATTAGAATTTGATGGAATCTCCTAAACCCTACATTAGATTTTGATGGAATCTCCTGAACCCTATATTAGTATTTGATGGAATCTCCTAAACCCTACATTAGAACTTGATGGAATCTCCTAAACCCTAGATTAGATTTTGATGGAATCTCCTAAACCCTATATTAGAATTTGATGGAATCTCCTAAACCCTACATTAGATTTTGATGGAATCTCCTAAACCCTACATCAGATTTTGATGGAATCTCATAAACCCTACATTAGAATTTGATGGAATCTGATAAACCCTACATTAGATTTTGATGGAATCTCATAAGCCCTACATAAGAATTTGACGGAATATCATAAACCCTACATTAGTATTTGATGGAATCTCATAAACCCTACATTAGGATATGATGGAATCTGATAAACCCTACATTAGATTTTGATGGAATCTCATAAATCCTATATTAGAATTTGATGGAATCTCCTAAACCCTACATTAGTATTTGATGGAATCTCATAAACCCTACATTAGTATTTGATGGAATCTGATAAACCCTACATTAGATTTTGATGGAATCTCCTAATCCCTACATTAGTATTTGAAGGAATCTCCTAAACCCTACATTAGAATTTGATGGAATCTCCTAAACCCTACATTAGATTTTGATGGAATCTCCTAAACACTACATTAGATTTTGATGGAATCTCATAAACCCTACATTAGAATTTGATGGAATCTCATAAACCCTACATTAGATTTTGATGGAATCTCATAAACCCTACATAAGAATTTGATGGAATATCATAAACCCTACATTAGTATTTGATGTAATCTCATAAACCCTACATTAGTATTTGATGGAATCTGATAAACCCTACATTAGATTTTGATGGAATCTCATAAACCCTACATTAGAATTTGATGGAATATCATAAACCCTACATTAGTATTTGATGGAATCTCATAAACCCTACATTAGTATTTGATGGAATCTGATAAACCCTATATTAGATTTTGATGGAATCTCATAAACCCTACATTAGAATTTGATGGAATCTCATAAACCCTACATTAGAATTTGAAGGAATCTCATAAACCCTACATTAGATTTTGATGGAATCTCATAAACCCTACGTTAGAATTTGATGGAATCTCCTAAACCCTACATTAGATTTTGATGGAATCTCATAAACCTTACATTAGTATTTGATGGAATCTCCTAAACCCTACATAAGTATTTGATGGAATCTCCTAAACCCTATATTAGAATTTGATGGAATCTCATAAACTCTACATTAGATTTTGATGGAATCTCCTAAACCCTACATAAGAATTTGATGGAATATCATAAATCCTACATTAGTATTTGATGGAATCTCCTAAACCCTACATAAGTATTTGATGGAATCTCCTAAACCCTACATTAGATTTTGATGGAATCTCATAAACCCTACATTAGAATTTGTTGGAATCTCATAAACCCTACATTAGATTTTGATGGAATCTCCTAAACCCTACATTAGATTTTGATGGAATCTCATCAACCGTACATTAGAATTTGATGGAATCTCATAAACCCTACATTAGATTTTGATGGAATATCATAAACCCTACAAAAGAATTTGATGGAATATCATAAACCCTACATTAGTATTTGATGGAATCTCATAAACCCTACATTAGATTTTGATGGAATCTCATAAACCCTACATAAGAATTTGATGGAATATTATAAACCCTACATTAGTATTTGATGGAATCTCATAAACCCTACATTAGATTTTGATGGAATCTGATAAACCCTACATTAGAATTTTATGGAATCTCATAAACCCTTCATTAGAATTTGAAGGAATCTTATAAACCCTACATTAGAATTTGAAGGAATCTCATAAACCCTACATTAGTATTTGATGGAATCTCATAAACCCTACATTAGATTTTGATGGAATCTCCTAAACCCTACATTAGATTTTGATTGAATCTCATAAACCTTACATTAGTATTTGATGGGATCTCCTAAACCCTACATAAGTATTTGATGGAATCTCCTAAACCCTACATTAGAATTTGATGGAATCTCATAAACCCTACATTAGATTTTGATGGAATCTCCTAAACCCTACATAAGAATTTGATGGAATATCATAAACCCTACATTAGTATTTGATGGAATATCATAAACCCTACATAAGTATTTGATGGAATCTCCTAAACCCTACATTAGATTTTGATGGAATCTCATAAACCCTACATTAGAATTTGATGGAATCTCCTAAACCCTACATTAGATTTTGATGGAATCTCCTAAACCCTACATTAGATTTTGATGGAATATCATAAACCCTACATTAGAATTTGATGGAATCTCATCAACCCTACATTAGATTTTGATGGAATCTCATAAACCCTACATAAGAATTTGATGGAATATCATAAACCCTGCATTAGTATTTGATGGAATCTCATAAACCCTACATTAGTATTTGATGGAATCTCATAAACCCTACATTAGTATTTGATGGAATCTGATAAACCCTACATTAGATTTTGATGGAATCTGATAAACCCTACATTAGAATTTGATGGAATCTCATAAACCCTTCATTAGAATTTGAAGGAATCTCATAAACCCTACATAAGATTTTTATGGAATCTCATAAACCCTAAATTAGAATTTGATGGAATCTCCTAAACCCTATAATAGATTTTGATGGAATCTCATAAACCCTACATTAGTATTTGATGGAATCTCCTAAACCCTACATAAGTATTTGATGGAATTTCCTAAACCCTACATTAGAATTTGATGGAATCTCATAAACCCTACATTAGTATTTGATGGAATCTCCTAAACCCTTCATTAGATTTTGATGGAATCTCCTAAACCCTACATTAGAATTTGATGGAATCTCATAAACCCTACATTAGTATTTGATGGAATATCCTAAACCCTACATTAGAATTTGATGGAATCTCATAAACCCTACATTAGTATTTGATGGAATCTCGTAAACCCTACATTAGATTTTGATGGAATCTCCTAAACCCTACTTTAGTATTTGATGGAATCTCCTAAACCCTACATTAGATTTTGATGGAATCTCCTAAACCCTACATTAGTATTTGATGGAATCTCCTAAACCCTACACTAGAATTTGATGGAATCTCATAAACCCTACATTAGTATTTGATGGAATCTCCTAAACCCTACATTAGTATTTGATGGAATCTCCTATACCCTACATTAGATTTTGATGGAATCTCCTAAACCCTACATTAGTATTTGATGGAATCTCCTAAAACCTACATTAGAATTAGATGGAATCTCATAAACCCTACATTAGTATTTGATGGAATGTCATAAACCCTACATTAGATTTTGATGGAATCTCCTAAACCCTACATTAGTATTTGATGGAATCTCCTAAACCCTACATTAGATTTTGATGGAATCTCATAAACCCTACATTAGAATTTGATCATATTTCACAGTTGTAAATGTTCCTAAGTATAGATCCTTTAGGACAAAACGCATTCATGTCTTAAGGGCAATCTCATTGTTAGGCTTTAAATAACTTTTCTTGTAATGAATAATTCAAAAAGTCATTCATAATAAGTTTTTGTGTCAAAATGGTATGAAATTTTGAGTAATGATTGAAAAATTCATATAATCTTTAACACATGTTACCGAGTTTTGCGATTTTTAATTGCATTGATGAGAAATTGTGCATGTGCCAAAGAGGGGGGGGGGGGATACGCATAACTTCAGGTAAAAGTAAATACAATGTACATGTATATATTAAGACCGCTTATGAGAATAATTGTTTCTTAAGATAGGGCAGCACCTTCACGAAGAAGGTCAAGGTCATTTACAGGATAAAAATAGCTAATCTTGGATACAAGAATTAAAAATTTTATTAAAATCAGCATTTCGTCTAAATGATCTGAAATTTCGAATAATGATAAAAAATGCATAATAGTTTACCTATGACACGGCTTTTGAGATTTTTGTTAAGAAAACGAGACATCGGGATATTGGGGAGGGGGAGGGGTGTTACACATAACTTCAGGTGAATGTATATACAATGTTTATGTGAATATGTACAAAAATGTATACATGTACCGTATTAATTGTTAAAACTCTTTTTGTGATAACAAAGGAAGAAAGAGAATCCCAACATATCGTTTCTTCATTTTCGAAATCATGAATTTCTACAATCGAAATGGTGACAACAGTCTAAAAAATGCATTTACCCTGAAATACTTCTTACGTAGGATTTTAAAATATAACATAAGATATCTACTTATAGTAGCAGAGCGCGAGTTTTTTTTTTCTTTCTTTTTTTTTGTCATGGGGGGGGGGGGGGGGTATATATTTTTTTTTTTCAATTTGTTATATTCTATGCCTTCTATTTAAAAAAAACACATAGAAATAACATTGTGACTTTTTAAAATATATTTGACAACTCCACCCTCGCCCCTGTCCGTTTGGGGTGAATAAACAGCCGGAGGGTGTCATAAAAACCGTTACATGGCAATATATAGACATGCTGGTAAAGGCTCGACAGGTACACGTAAACACTTAATAAAAATTATCTCACGGGTTGACAGTCCAAGGCTAAAAAAGGGAGACAAGATACATGTATCAGATTAAAAGTGGAAAACGATAAATTAAAATGAAAATGATTCCTTATTACATGTTACACACCTTCAAATGCGATTCCTTTGTTATTCATCGGTCATTTAATTTCATAAAGACCGCGAAAGATTCCACATATTTGAAGTTTTATGAACGTTCAGTGAAGTGCAGAGGTCAATAAAAACAATGAGGGGCGCGGAAAAGATTATTTCTGAGAGCAAAGAAAATATTGCGTTTTACGTCCGCTACAGAAGGCAGCGTTTTAGGAGAAATGCTAGGGAAAAACATAAGAAGAATTTATTTCATGATCCCGAAAAGCTTATTTCAAAACAATCTAGATCCTTTAAGTGCTGCTTGAAGACAAAAAAAAAATTTACATCCTCTTCAATAAAGTGTAAATGTATATATATATATTTCAGCAATATCGTATATATGATTTATGTACTTGTATGTCCCTGATTCATAAGTAATTTTTCAATCAAGAGCTTACCCATATGTTTGAAAAATTAATTATATAGCGAAGACTTTTCAAAGAAAATATATATATATATATTAGGAAAGACTAACGCGACTGCAGGGTATATTTAGTTAAATCACCCTAATACCTAATGAAATTATTTTTATTAAACATTCGATATCGAAAAATATTTTATGGTAATTCTTCAAATTCAGATTATTGTAAGAGCAAGATTATTTTTTCTGACACACCATATGCAAATTAATTTTTTTCACCAAAATTGAGAGCAAAATTATTTTTTTCGAAAAAACCCAATCCCCCCGAATATCAAATATCTAATATTCACCCATTTGAAAGGTTTTTGTTTTGTCAAAGTGTTTTTTAATCTGCATTCCACAATCCCTAACAATCGTAAAAGAAAGACAGAAAATAGACGGAAGAGAGAGAGAGACAGATCTAGAATGAGGAATACAGACAGATCAGAAAGAGATAAAGAACTTCGGCGGGTATAAGGGAAGGGAAGCGAAGGGTGCCTCCCCCGCATGGCGCAAGAAGCTTTCTCCCTCTCTTTCAGTTTTCAGTTAATCATAGCGCTAGTTTGAGAGAATTTCAGACATAAGTGGTGATGAGTCAAAAAAGAGAGACAAATAATTGATTACCATTAAAAATCAATTTTGACACTTTCGAATGCTACATGTCATTCATTTTTTCCTTCAATGTCAATATAAATTCAAATTTCTCTCTGGAAAATGGGAGGATCGAGAAAGTTATATAAGGGTTCAGCCAATATTCGGGGAGATCCAGCTAGCCTATGATTTTGAAAAACAAATTAAAAACTGGAAAATCAGCAAATTTCGGGGTGGGGGGGGGGGTCTGACAAAGTAGTGCATGAAAAATTCCTTGTACATCAGATCATGTGTGTCCCACTCCCTGATTCGGCTCAAATAAAAAAGTTTACTTAGAAACCCCCTCAAATCCGCCACTGACTGAAATTATATAATCCCATTAATTTCAAAAAAATGTCTCCGTTCCCCGAAAAAAGACCAAATTTATAGTTTATAATCTAGTCCCTTCCCGTTTGTATATCACGGTCTTACTAACAATAATCTTATTTGAATCACTGATTCATTAAAAAAAAACTCCAACAGACTCAGACTACAGTCATTTAAAAAAAAACACTTCACATAAAACTTTACAACCGGAGTTTATATTAATTCTTTATTGAATTGAAACTATATTCAATTTTACAGCTAGAAAATGGATCTCATGGATAATTTCCTATCATTGATTTAAGAAATGAATCTTATATTTTTTCTGTTGATGCAGGTATCACACGAAAAATTGAACAGAAAACTGCATCAATGCGCGTAGCGCGTTGATGCAAAAGTTTTCTGTTCAATTTTTCGTGTGATACCTGCATCAACAGAAAAAATATAAAATTCATTTCTTATCATTTAATTGTGGAAAACAGATTGTTATCTTGGATCTAAAAACAATCAATCACCACACTATATTTCGTAAGTCGGAAGGTTTCGCAGTGATACGCCTGCCAAAACAAGTTATGGCAGCCGCCATGATTCAAACAGCGAACGATCGTTCCTCTATATCTTTGTAATCAGGACCAGTTTGAGCAAATTCTACATGCGGTGTTAACTTTTGAGTAAGTAGAAAAGAGATGGTACCCTTTAAATCATAAGCAAACATCAACAAATTGTATTTTCAGCAACGAGTTCATTCGTGTTTGAGGGAACCCCCAGTTCTAAAAATAGTGCTATAAATAGACTTCCGTGAAAAATTGTGTTGATCGATGTATCAACAAAATTTCTCAGCCAATCAGAATCTTCGTTTCTTGAAAATGACATTGGAAATTAAATGATTCAAATTTTCCCAAAAGTAAAAAGTCTCGGAAGTTCCAAAGATGGACAATGAAAGACAGAAATATGTAAATACAAGTCTTCGATTTACGAGAGGATTGATCGAATCGTTATGTTACAGGGGCGGATCTAGAACCCCAATTGCCAGGGGGCACATATCATTTTTGTTGAAATCACTTGCGAGGCCCGAAGTGCCGAGTTGAGGAGGGTATGGAGGGGGTTACCTCCTCCCATTGGTGGGGGTTCGTGGGGCTCCCCCGAGAAAATTTTTTAAAAAATGAAGCAATTTGGTGATAGCTGAAGCGTATTTGAACTGAATTTAGAAGGGATTTGGCGCGCATCAATGAGTCAGAGTCAGTAACATTAATTATTATTTATATAGAATATAATTGAACATTTTCGAAATTTTCCGATGCTATACTGTTCTTGTACGGCATGCAGTTCTTAGTCAACATAATCAGGATTTCCTAAAGAAACGGGCGGATCAGGAGAAGTTTTGAAAGGGCAGAGAGGTCAGCCCATGGGAGGGAGGGGTGTCCAGCCATAAATTCTCGTAGAACTAGGAAAATCAGCATTTTATGCAAATTTCAGGCAGGACTTGACCCCCCTAACCTCTCTAGATCCGCGCTTGTTTGTTAATATTTGTATAAAGGTACAGAAAATAAGTAATTACAGGGTTTTTTTTCTAGCCCCTGATGTCAGGGGCCTTTGGCCGATGAAATTTGGAATTTTGCAACATTTTGACCTAAATTGGGAAATGAATTTCAAACAACAAAAAGATATATAATATTCATGCAAATTATCCCTTATCATATCAATTGTCTATATTTTGAATCCCTCCTAGAGCATGTTTGTTCTACTTTCGTTTTCCTTTCAGCTAATGATACGTAAATTGGAAATGAATTTCTCGTTTAGGAGAAAAGATTGAATTGGGAATTTTTAGGTCTAAAATTGGAGAAAAATACCTCTTTTTACCGAATTTCGGCCCCATACAGACCCTAAAAAAATCCCTTGTAAATGATAAATTTCCTTGACAAACTAGAAATCACGGGTGCCCCATTCCCTGCATCGTCCAGATTGAAAGGTTTTATTATTTCTTGGCAGTTCTATCATGATTATAATTTGATTTACCTAGGGGCTTAACAAAAAATGTAATCATGATAACTTCGATTCTAAAAATAAAGAAAACATGCATTATTATCTTTTTCAAAATTCTTTGAGCTAGCCGGTTTAAATCTGGCCAAAACAATTTCAATTGTTCATTTTAAAACGATTGATCACGACCTCAAATTAAGAGTTAAAAATGTAAGTTTTATAGGAGATTGTATCGAATATTTGGTCAAGAAATATGTGATTTAAATATGCCTTGCATAGGATATAAAGTTCCCGATTCATGCCTCAGATAAAGAAAACGTTATGATCATGATTCAATGTAGGTTGTTTCCAAAACGTGTGTACGTCCACGTACAGACAATGGATATGATTATATATCCCCGAGAAATTTTTGGAAATTTTACTCAAATCGGTGGTTTCTGGGGTGTTTTGGGGCTATTTCTGACTAGTTTCACAGATTTATACGGAAACGGTAGTTTAATGCTTCCAAAAGCATGTCATAAGTGCCCTTTCTTTGGGCACTGCCGGGGGGGGGGCACGTGCCCCCCCCCCCCCTACCCCCCTTCCCCCCGGCTGAATCCGCCACTGTGTTATATAGAAAGAAAGCATTTAGTTATTCATGAAATTACATAAAAAATATTACGGATACAAAGTTCTGAGTAAGTACTAGAACAGGCGTTATAAAGAAAAAAAAAATGGAGCCCCCCCCCCCAAATGAAAACTCCGTTCATTTGAATTATGCCGGGCTCCATTTCGAAACAGTCTTTAGTGCTCCACTTTATTTACATGTACTTATATCTTATATTCAACCTTGGATTCACTGCATGATTTATGAACTTTTTTTTATTGAAATGAGATAAATAAACTATGAAATTATTGTACCGATTCTTCAATATATAAAAATGTTGACACTTTAATCAGATCAAATAGATACATATAAGTAGATCAAAACTACTGCCGCTATTGTCCCCTACTACCTTTGACAATTTACAGTCGTGTCACCGGAATAAACAGCGGCAAACATCACACAAGGCTGGTGACAACCTCGGTTTGGTATGGTTTCACAAATATGCATATTTCACAAGCTCCGCCCACTTACCCTTAATACGACGTAGCTCTGCCTGAAAAAGTGGAGGGACACAACATTCCAAAATTCAAAATTTCTAACAAGCAAAAAAGGGGGGGGGGGAGGGTGAGAGAGAGAGAGAGATAAAGATAAAAAAAATGGGGTTTCAGGTTCTGTATGCATAAATTTAGATATATCTGGTGCAGTTCTAAGTTTTGGATCTGTTTTAGTACATGTACAAGAATATTTTTTTTTCTGGGGCAGAATATAGACTTATCAGAAAATACTTTCTATACCCTGTATCATTTATAAGTATATGTTATAATATTCTATATAGTTTGAGTTAGATGTCTTCATGTACATGTACATTGATAAAGTAATAAATCAGAATAGCTTATAAATTATCAAGAAAGTTTGTAAAGAGCTTGGGAGCGGTAGCGGGCCAAAGAAAAATTTTGAAAATTGACCGAAAAATCGTAGATTTATGGTACAAACTGCTTTTTTTAACAATGTTAACATGGTTAATGAATCATAAGACATTGTGATTGAAAAAAAAGGGGGGGGGGGCACAAAAATGGTTGTGCCCCCACACAACTTTCAAAGTTAAGGGGGGGGGGTTGCCCCGGCTCCCCCCTTTCCCTACGCCCTTGTCTAAAGAAGCCCAGTAAACGGCTATCGCGTAGGGGGTCACTACAAGAATTGTGTTTTTTGTTTGTTCTATACATTGATTCAAATAAAGATAACTTTGATTTGGTATCCCAAGTCCTTTAATATTAGTTCATACTCTCGCTCTTTAAATCACGTGTCTATAAATTCCACGATTAAACATCATTTCATGATTTTATTTTTGACTCAATGAGGGTGTTAATCCATTGTTACGGATGACTTCAAGCTGGACACGGGGTCATGATCGTGTCTTACCAAATACAAAAATAACTCAGAGATCGGTACTTTTAAAGACACGAAAGATGTAATGCGAACGGGATAGAGATTGAACTATTATATATATATATACTAATATTCCATTAGATTTTCATTGCAATTTTTGAAATTAGAGCACCTTTCAATAGATTAGGACGAGGTCAACTTGACATCTATGCCAATTACCGGTGAAAGTATAGGCTACCTTTTACATGTATCATAGAGCAATTTTGAGAAAGACTAAACAATACACAATTTAATTGGTTAATCTCAAATAATCTTTTTTTCGTCAATTTTATACAGGCTCTTGAATGATTGCGAAAAAGTCAATAAATTTGATTTTTTCCAAAATCAGAAAAAAGGTAAATCTGATTTTAACTCTTTAGATTGTGTAGACAGGAGAAGATGGCCAACTAATTTCATTACATGAACAAAAAAAATTATTGCCATAATATTAAATTTCATAAACATTCTGCTAACTTTTGATTGGTCATTTACCTGGAAATAGGAGAGGTGAAAGTTAATGCGGGATATACTGGTCATTTTGCAGGAAAGGGAGGGATGAATAATTATGAGGGTTGGTAGGGTTTTATTGTTCCCCGCTTTTGCAAAAGCATGAGAACATTAAACAGTCATGTTAAATCCATCCACTGTCTGTCTGTCCGCCCTTCTGTCCGTCCATCACAAACTCTTTAACTTCACAGAGCATAACTTTTCACCAGTATGTGATTGGGCCTTCATATTTCACATATGTATTCCTTGTAACATAACCTTCCTTTTGATGCCAAAGTTTCTATCTAGTGACCTTGGCCTTGGAATTTGACTTTAAGCTTGGTCATTACTTTTGAATGGTATGCGATAGGGCTTTTACTTGTGACAAACCTTTCTGTTGGCACCAAAAAATTAGACCTTGTGACCTTGACCTTAGGGTTTGATCTACTTTTGTAAAACTTTTGGCATAACTTTAAAAGGGTAAGTGAAAGAGCTTTCATTTTTCACATGGGTAACCCTTCTTACTAGAACCTAAAAATCTGTTGGTACCAAAAGTTTTGACCTTGTAGTCCAAAAGCTTGTCCTATTCTTATGACAAACATCCGAAGCAGCTGTGGACCACAATTCTAAATAGCTTGTTGATTTTTGTTTTTTTTTTACCTCAGTGCTAATTTTCCTGCCAATTTTGGTCCATTAGGGAAGGACATAATCTGAATCTAAACAAGTATGTTTATTTTACCTTATTTGGAACAGAAAATTCCCAATTCATAATTATTACAAATTTTCATGTTAAACCTTCCAAATATGCAGAGGGTCAAAGGCAGTTTTTTTTTAATAAAAGCATCAAGGAAGATATTGTTTTTAAACACAGGTACCTAATACATAATATACTGTTTCACACTTAAAACTTTCCCAAATTATGTATTTTTTTTCTTCTTCTAGGATACCTAGACCAACCTCAACTACACTGTAAATAAACACAGTACCTGGTAGAAGGGAAGGTGGTGGTGTAAGGGTTGGTGGGGGTTTACCTGGAGGTACGATGTTTCCCTTTTCTCCGTGGTCTCCCTTCATTCCTTGCTCTCCTCTTTCTCCCATTTCTCCCTTTAATGATGGTACACCAATTGGTGGCTCTAACTACAAATGAAACAGTGAAATATCTCTGAGTTTTCCAAAATATCATCCACTGCAAAGGCAATGTTATTAATTAATAATTTTATTATGATACAAGTTACAAAATTGAGGACTACTTAGTCTTATTCTGATAATTACATTATGGTATCTTTCATCATACGTCTTTTGGTACATTTTTGGACATAATAATTTTCATACTTTTTGGCCGTACTACATTGTTTAGACTGAGGATCACTGACGAGGGTTTAGTACCCGAAACGTGCATGTCTGGTCCATGCTGTAAATTTATCAGGTTTTAAATGATGCTATTGAATTTAAAGACGTTAAACATTGATAGAATATTTTTTTTGGGGGGGGGGGGGGGTTAAAAACTTTAGGCATACACTCTTCCTTTTGAAATCATAAAAATGCTTCTATTTCATAAAAATTATTGGTCTGCGCTCCTGGTCCTGGTTGGATACATCGAAAAAAGGGAATGTTCTATCAAGGTCACATAAGACAGGTGCATCTAAATACAATTTCATTTACATGTAAAATTGCTTGTTTATGACATGAATGTCATAGTCTCTTAATAAAAATGGTCTCTTAATACAGATGGTCCCTTAACACAGGTGGTCTCTTAATACATATGTTCTCCTACTACATGTGGTCTCTTAATACAGGGGTTCTCTTAATACAGGCGGTCTCTTAATACAGGTATTCCCTTAATATAGGTGTTATCTAAATACAGGTGGTCTCTTAATACAGATAGTCTCTTAATGCAGGTGGTCTCTTAATGCAGGTAGTCTCTTGATACAGGTGATCTTTTAAATAGGTTATCTCTTAATGCATGTGGTCTCTTAATACTTGTGGTCACTTAATACAGGGGGTCTCTTAATACGGGCGGTCTCTTAATACAGGTAGTCTCTTAATATAGGTGGTCTCTTAATACAGGTGGTCTCTTAATACAGCTAGTCTCTTAATGCAGGTGGTCTGTTAATGCTGGTTGTCTCTTAATACAGGCGATCTTTTAAATAGGTTATCTCTTAATACATGTGGTCTCTTAATACAGGTGGTTATTATAATACAAGTCAATTTACATGAAAATAGTGACTTGAGAATTAAAACCGTCATTGTACAAGACAGGACGTCTCTTAATACAATGGGTAGCTGAAGCAGTATTATCTGTATTTATAAGTCTATGAATAAACAAAATGAAATTCATGTGACTTACCTCGCCTGATCCTGATCCACTTCCAATAACCTAAGATAGAAAATAATAGTATATTAACTATCATAATGAATGAATTAATTCATAAAGTATATATAGCATAAACTTAAAGCTTTACAGTAAACAAAAAAAATTTCTGACCTTGATTATAGACTGAATCTTCAGTTCGCAAATATAATTAACAACCATTGAATTTCTACGAATACAGTCGTTACATTGTGAAACATAATAATTTTTCAAATTAGTTAACAGGTTAATACATGCATCATAGCATTTGATTCTACAGAATGTTGCTTGGTATTCTGAATGTACGTAATCCCTTCACATTATGTATTACTACTCAGGTTTGGTAAAAAATCTAAGAAGATGATGTTTGCTGTAGAAATTGCATATTTTAGGCTTTATCATTCGTCTTTCTGAGAAAAACTTCGCTTCATTTCTCTTGGTTTATTCATGTATGTAATTTGCTTCTCTTCTATTGGTTGGTAAGTAATTTGCTTCATTTCTACTGGTCAGTATAGAGTTTCCTTCATTTCTATTGGTTAGTATGTAATTTGCTTCATTTCTATTGGTTAGTATGTAACTTGCTTTATTTCTATTGGTTAGCATGTAATTTGCTTCATTTCTATTGGGTAGTATGTAATTTCCTTAATTTCTATTGGTTAGTATGTAATTTGCTTCATTTCTATTGGGTAGTATGTATTTTTTTTCATTTCTATTCGTTAGTATGTAATTTTTTTCATTTCTATTGGTAAGTATGTAATTTTCTTCATTTTTATTGGTTAGTATGTAATTTGCTTCATTTCTATCGGGTAGTATGTAATTTCCTTAATTTCTATTGGGTAGTATGTAATTTACTTCATTTCTATTGATTGTAATGTAATTTGCTTCATTCTATCGGTTAGTATGTAATTTGCTTCATTTCTATTTGGTTAGCGTGTAATTTCCTTAATTTCTATTGGGTAGTATGTGATTTTCTTCGTTTCTATTGATTGGTATGTAATTTGCTTCATTTCTATCGGTTAGAATGTAATTTGCTTCAATTCTTTTGGTTGGTTCACGTATGTAATTTTCTTCATTTCTATTGGTTAGTATGTAAATTTCTTCATTTCTATTGGTTAGTATGTATATTTCTTCATTTCTATTGGTCAGTATGTAATTGTTTTCATTTCTATTGGTTAGTATGTAATTTTCTTCATTTCTATTGGTTAGTATGTAATTTTCTTCATTTTTATTGGTTAGATTGTACTTACGTAATAGTCACAGTCCAATTTTTCTGCCTCGTTCACATCATTAAACATCTTCATTTCTTGTAAAGCTCCCTTAAAAAGAAATCATAAACAGAGATTCCAATCGGTGACTGCATGACTCTGATCTCTTCAAATTGATGAAATTTTGGAAAACAAAAGCGATCAATAAGAAACAGTGATCATGGTCTTATTGTTACAAGTTTTGCACATGCGCAAATTCGGAAAATATGTACATACTAGATGGATGTGACAAGCTTTCACATGTAATGCATACCTGTCAACTCTCCCTCCTTTGGAGGAAGACTCCCTCTTTTTTACCTTATCTCCCTCCCTCGAGGGAGACCAAAATCTCCCTCTTTTTGGCCCAATCTCCCTCTTTTGGCATATTAAGCAAAGAGGAAACACTCTAAATAGCGACTTTCAGAGCATTTCAATAGAAAATGCATGACAAAATGCAAGAAAACATATATAGATGGAACAAATTATTAATATATGTTTCATAGTTTATAAATGTTTTTGCATTGAAATGTCAGCTTAATGAAATAATTTGGAAATTGGTTTTGCACAATATTTGTCGCGATCCATTAAAAATGTAGCAAAATGGGTTCACGCACAATCCCCCTCTTTCTCACGTGACAAGGAGGGAGATCTCCCTCTTTTTAAGATTTCAAAGTTGACAGGTATGGTAATGTGCTTAATAATGTTTCTAAAATATCTGCATTGCATAAAATGAAAACTAAGAGTACCCTTCGGCGTTGCCGGTAGGGGACTAATAATTTTTTCTTAAAAAATAAAAGATTTCAATTCACTGTGACCTCTCTCTCTCTCTTCGTTATGGTTTAACATTTAGCTTATACAGTGCCATATGTATATCATCAGATTTTTTAACACTTACCGTAAATTTCCTTTTAAAATTTGGTCCCCCGTCTGCTATATACAACGATGACCCTGGTTCCATCCAATACATTACTTCCTCTATCGTATGTTTTAGTATCTTCTAATTTACAATTAACATAAAGACTTATTCTTTTATTTTCTACTTTCAAACCTAATTTTGTCCATTTCTGTGTTATACTATCTATTTCGAATGTTGCAATTTGAACAGTTCTTTTGGCAATTCTTGGATTTTGTGTCCAATACAGCACTAATTCTTGTTTATTTGCACTATTCACAGGAGTTAATTCTAAACCAAACTGCACTAGCGCTTCCGCAGGGTCTTTCACTGCAAAAAGCATTCCACCCGATTTTTGCCCGGATAATAAAGTCAATGTTAAAGCAAAATTATCGTAAAGTCTGTCTTTCAACAGCGCCTGCGCGGCCACCCGAATGTAGGCACAGTCTGAAATACGGAGTGCTGGGTAACCTTCAATTCCACTTGTGTAACTTATTCCGGGTGTCTGTGATGGGATACCAATAGCTGCCAGTAAATCAATTTCTGAAACAGAAAAGAAATTAATTTTCATCAATTTTGAAAAAAAAGAAGATTTATATCTGTACAGTGTGTATGTTTGTACGTTTGTTGTTATTATATATAAAACGTTAACGGATAAAATTGGTGGTATACTATACAATTGTTAAGTTCGACTTCTGCATATTCGAAATAATAAGGATCAACTGTCTAACTTTCTAAGTATTATAGTAATGCATAAAAACCCCTTTTCTTTCGATTATCGATTTATAACGGATTTCGAATTTGATAATCGATTAATAATTGCAATCATCATCATCATCATCATCATCATCATCATCATCATCATCATCATCATCATCATCATCATCATCATCATCATCACCACCACCACCATCATCATCATCATCATCATCATCATCATCATCATCATCATCATCATCATCATCATCATCATCATCATCATTATCATCATCATTGCAATCATCATCGTCATCATTGCAATCATCATCATCATCATCATCATCATCATCATCATCATCATCATCATCATCATCATCATCATCATCATCATCATTTTTTCCTTAAAAGGTAATTAAAAAGGGCACAAAGTAAAAGGACCGATTTTGCAAAAACAAAACAAAACAAAATCATTTTCAAGCAGCACGCTTCGCTCTTGAAAACACACTTGATCAGTTTCATTAGTTTTAATAACTCCCTTTTCAAAAGTATGGGTCTTTGTTCTTGATATCAAAGACATTTGTGAATAAAAAAAAATTGAAAAATAAAACAAAGGCTTTCTTAAGTTATTAATTTCCTTCCAATTAGAAATTATAAATTTAACTCATATCCGCTTTATTATAAATATCACAGTAGGTCAAGGGCTCCCTCGCTACAAAAAATAAACCTCAAGTACTATAGTATGTATACGTTCTATAATTATATGTTTAGTATGGATCTCACTCAAGTACTACATTATGTATACCACTATCTCATTCAAGTTTTTTTCTTATACTTATGGTATTATATACAGTTAGAGTATAATACCCTTGAGGGAGTTAGCACGATTCTGGTTCCCCGAGACCAGACCTGTAGATTAGAAATGTATAGGTCTGGTCGAGGAGAACCAGAATTGCAAACTCCCTCAATGTAAACGTCTTCAAATTGAATGGTATACTTTAACTGTGTAATTATACCGAAACAAACATTATTCTGAAATAAACATATCTCTTAGGTATACCGAAACAAACATTATACCGAAACAAACATTATACTGAAACAAACATATCTCTCACGTTCACATGGTTCCAATGGAAATTCTAATGATTTTGCCTTGCCTTCTCGACTGAATGACTGAGTAACGAAAAATATTAATTTTTGATGATAAGATAAACAGAAACATCATTTATCATACTCATACATGTTTAATCTTTGATTGTTTTATTTTATTGCAGATTAATTTATGTGCTAAGCGGATTGGAGGCGGATTACTCTGCTCGCGTATTAATAGCGTTATCCAATCAACTTTCAATGGCGCTGATTGGCTAATACTGACACATCCCCAAAGAAGCTCCGCCCCATTTTGAAACTAACTCCCTAGGGAAATACATGTAGTCTTCTCAACTAACGCACCCTTTGCAGGGAAATAGTCTTAGCAAGCGATTTTCAGAGATTTAGTTAAATTTAATGAGTCTCTTTTTATATAGGAAAAAATCAGTAGAGGTATGATAATATGAAATAAGTATTAATTTGTCTTATACATATTGTATCATATAAAATAAGTATTAATTTGTCTTATACGTATTGTATCATATAAAATAAGTATTAATTTTTCTTATACGTATTGTATCATATAAAATAAGTATTAATTTTTCTTATACATATTGTATCATATGAAATAAGCATTAATGTTTCTTATACGTATTGTATCATATAAAATAAGTATTATTTTTTCTTATACGAATGGTATATGAAATAAGTATTAATTTTTCTTATACATATGTTATATGAAATAAGTATTAATTTTTCTTATACGTATGGTATATAAAATAAGTATTAATTTTCTAATACGTATGGTATAATCATAAAATAAGTATTAATCAGAATATACCAGTGTGATCCTCAGCCACACCCCCTCACTATCATGTAAAATTTGTGTTAAGATAATAGGTTGCTCAAGAACAGATATGTCGCCTGTGGTATGTTTGAACCTTGACATGTGACCTTGACCTAGCGGGTGACATTCACCCTTTCACCCTTATTTGTTGTCGAGTCCCAACATGTGCATTATGTTCATATGTGCGAATCCAGGATTTGATTTCAGAGGGGAACCAAAATCTATCTTAAATTGGTTAGAATGTTGAAGCAAAATTAGGAGTCCAGATCTATTCAGAATGACATGGGGGGGGGGGGGGGGGGGGGGCATGGCGGGCGCAGGATAAGGTTCTCAAAAGTTGCTAAATTGAGCGATGGATATTGATTTTAATAGAAAATCTATGCATATATTTTTATTTTTATAAGGCGGCGCGTGCGCCCACATTAAATCCGCCACTGGTACGAATCAAATATCATATAAGAAGCTGGTTACATAATATAAGTAAGGTAAATAAATGATCAATTCTCTTCAGAAGAGGGAGTGCTCCTCTAATCGGCATAACTTTGGCTTAAAAATTGGTTTTATGCCTATCACGTAAATCAAACTTGAATACTAGAGTTACAGCCCTTTGTTAAATGTTTTAAACATCGATTTCATGCATAACTGTGCAGCGATTTGGCAGCAATGGTGCATAAATTCAAATTTTTATTTCATTTTTATCCCGGTAAATACATCACTTGGTAGACAATAACCATGAATCGTAACTCTGAATCATAAAGACTCCCTTTCATAGTTCAATAAACGGAGCACTTTTATGAAATAACAAATGTAGATCAAGTTAAATGTAGGTTATCAAGAGAATCAGAATCAATATCCTCCACCCAACCCCATCCCACCCCAACCCAACACCATCACACCCCTTACCCACCATCACACCCCTTACCCTTCATCTCATCCCCTACCCGTCATCTTACCCCTTATCCACCACCTCACCCCTTATCCACCATCACACCCCTTACCCAACATCACACCCCTTACCAATCATCTTTAATTTTTTCCGCGATTCGGTAGTAAAGCGGAAAAATATTGTATTAACGGATCCGTATGAATTTTTTCTAAGTCTTGTTTGTCACAATTGAATGAATTGTCCAATCATTTCATAGGATATGTGTAGTTGGCGAGAAAGTAGCCAACGTGGTCATTCTCTAGCCGCCACGCTAATGAACACATTAAACTTTATACATGCACTTAATTATGTAGTAAAATTAAATTATCTCGCCCAGTTTCAGAGTATTTTTGCCCATGAGGTTTTTTATCTCTGTTTTCCCCTGGGTTTGATAATTTATGTCGATATTAGTTTTAAAATCCCAAGAAAATCAATATTACTTGATTCAAATTATTACAAATATTCAATAAATTGTGGCTGAAAATGTACTGATTCATTGATTAATATATCATGATGATTGCTACAGAATTTGATATGAGATGTGAGATTGTTCAATATGTATGATGGCATGAATTAACAATGCATTGCATATATTGTATGGATTTTTTTGCAAAAATTGAATAAAAGCTGGCGTCCAGTTACTTTGGCGGGCTGTCTGCAAATTGTATTTGCTGTTTGGTTTTATTTAGAAAGTCATTAAGAAGGTGTAGTGAATACCATCCCTTACCCACCATCTCACCCCTTACCAAGAATAACACCCCTTACACACCATCTCACCCCCCCCCCCCCCAACATCATCTTACCTACCATCTTACCCTTTACCGACCATCTCATCCCTTACCCATCAATCATCCACCATCCCACCCCCTTACCAACCATCTTACCCCTTACCTACCATCTCAACCACCATCTCACTCCTTACCCAACATCTCATCTCTTACCCACGATCTCACTCCTTAGCCGCCATCTCACCCCTTATCCACCATCTCACCCCTTTACCCGCCATCTAACCCCTTAACCAACCATCTCACCCCTTACCCACCATCTCCACCACCTATAAAATGGTAATTAGTAATTAAGGTAGCCCATCGCTGGAAGAAGTTTAAGTTTGTTGCATACTATTTCACGGAAATTGTCTAACCAATGATGTTTTCTGTACTCAAAAAGGAATGTCCATAGGAATATGGTTAATAGGAAGCCTGGCACATAGCAATACAGAAAATATTTTAGAACATTCCCCCTCCTTGACTTTCAGTGCAATGTATATGGCTCCAAACAAAAAAATTCAAACACAGGAAGTATCATTTTCTTCTAAATTTTCACAATCTGAGACTTTAAGATTTACAGAAATCAGACCCGACCCTTAAAATTCTAAAGCCAGAAGTTGTGCAGGTGAGCATTTCATTTTTATAATATTACTTTTTGAATTTTTGAAAAAAAAATTGTGCAGGCAATCCAAAGAACATTTAATTAATTTGGTATGGCCTTAATATGATATGAAAAGATATAATTACCTTCTATGCAGTAACCTTCCATGTTGGTTAATGATTGCATTATCTGCTGCATGTTGGTATCATTAATACATTTATCTTTGTGCGGCTCAATGCACATTTTCACATTTTCGTACTTACTGCAATTCATTAAAAATATATATAAGAAAATGTCCAAAAAAAAATTTTTTTTTTTTCGTCAAAAATTAACTTCTTTATTTGGAAATTAAGGTTTATTATATATATCATATTATGTATCCAACAAAGGCCATATTTCCTGCACATTAATTTTACATAGCTAGCCCATGCCGCAAATTTATCTAAAATGATTCTTGAATTTAAATATTCTTCCAGCTGAATTTCTTGGCAGTCATTACAACAAATTTAAAACATATATATGAAACACAAAAAGAACGCTTTGTTCGGATAACATTTTTTAGTATTGTAAGGCAGTATATACCACAAAACATAATTGGGATTACATCTTCTTCAACCCTTCGACATTATTCTTATGGCATAACAGAGATACACTTGCGTTTGGAATCATACATGCTCTCTGACGAGGGTTAAATACCCGAAACGTGCATGTCTGGTCCATGCTGTCAATTTATCTGCTTTTAATGATGCTAATGAATTTGACGACGTTTAACATTGTGACGTTTCATTAATTGAAAACGATAACAATACGAAAATAGTTAGTACTTATAGCATTAAACGCAAGTGGTGATGTTGTCATATCTGTGAGTATAAATACTGCTTCTGAAAAGCAGTCAAAATCAAAGGTCGAGTTAGGTTTTAATCAAGGTCAAAACTTTATTTAATATGACAGGTCTTGCCACATTTACTAAATATAATTTCTTTGCCTTGTCAGTTCTTTTGATTACGCCATGCTGGAGATCATTCCCTTTCCTTCACTTGTACGAATTCGTCAACTTCCCAATCCAAACCGTAGGCTGGGCCCATCCTTGAAGGCTCGAATCCTCCTGTGAAAAATATCTAGATTCACTCGTAAATTTTGATAGTTTATTTACCTGCACATCTCAGCCATATCGTCACCTTGTGAAGGCGTGGTGCCGTAAGCAAGTATCTGGGTACACTTCACCAATGGCAAGCATTCTGTGAAAAGATCAGGACAACGTCAAATCAAAGGTTCAAGGTCGAGTTCAATATAAGCAGAAAGGAGGTATCGATTCCAAAGAAAGGATGAATATTTACTTGTATGCTAAGGACGCTAATGGGTCGGAAAATTTTCTCATCTTAGATAATTAGAGATCCAATTTCACTTTAAAGTATTACAAGGAGAGATAGCTCAAAATGAAACAAAATTGATTCGAAAAGCTAAATATATTAAAGGAGAGACCATAAGAGAGGCAAAAAATATCAAGACAACATTTTCTGTTACCTTGAGACGGAGGAGGAGGTGGTTCAGGGCTCAAACCACAGTGACCTTAGCGTCTATATGTCAATCAATGAGGAGGGTAGTCAGGATAAAGGGGAAACATCATACGTCGTGAGTAGCAAACAATCAGAGGCCAGAGTGCAAAGCAATAACGTAATAAATCAGCACAGAAGGAAGCAAAAACTTAAATGGTCACCTAGGAACGATTAAGACTGGGAGGAATTTGACACGGATGTAGACACCATTCTTGAAGCATTATCAGCTGGAAGATTGACAAGAAGAGTGAGCATGACAACTATAACGTATTACATCAGTCTCAATATGTTTGGTGAAAAGGTTAGGAAACAACACAGATGGGGTGTGAATAAGAAAATTCGTCAGAGAAAAGTTACAGAATAGCGGATTTTCCAGTAAATTCGTGAGATAGTCAAACACGAGATGTCACAAAATTTAGTGTTTTCATCTTCTTTATTTTATTGTGACGTCAAAATAAAAAGCATCTAAAAATAGACTGTTGAGACAAGACTTGAGGCGAATGACCAACAGAACTGCAGATGAAGAAGACAAGCCAGCATTGTCTGACATAAGAAACATCTTGAGATGACAACTTAAGGGCAATTCTCTGTAAGAACCAAAAAGATTCGATGACACGTTGGCACGGCATGCCATAGATTCTAGCGATTTTCGGTTTGGAAGTTCAATATGAAGTGCTAAGTTGAAAGTTATCTTTTATATGTAGAACAGAGATGCCGTTACCATGGTAAACATCTCTAGAGTTTGAAGCATTAGGAAATTTCATAAGACTTAGCGTGTCTGTGACCTTTGTTGCCATGGAAACAGATATATTTATCAATTGCAATAACGACGATTTTTTTTATTTCAATCCTCTTTGTTATGAATATCCGAAATGGTTTTCAACCTTTATCGCTAATCCTTTAGTATAAGGGGTCCAAAAGAGTGCTTTAATATGGTTTTAAACCCTTCATTTTGTGGCTCAAAAGAGCCCCTATTTTGCTTGTTTTGTGTATTTTTACGGTGTAAAATTTCATAAAAGCAGAAGTTTTTGGAGTTATTCTTCTATATATTCAATATATGTTTTACCTTAACTACAAGCTAGAAAATGTAAAAAGTTGGCTGGGACCTTGTATATTTTTTGCTGGAAACTGCATTTGAGATGGTAACCATGGCAATATTTAAGACATCGGTTTACTATGATGGGTATGTATTGAATTTATTTTGAACTGTCCATTTATGATATAAAAACAAAATCCCGTTCATATTATCTAACGAAGACAAATCAATGTAGGGATGACCTTGATACTTGTTCAAGGTCATCCATTGTGTTTTCAAGGTCACCGAATTGTAATTGAGCAGATTTTACCAAAATTAAGATTTTTCGTAGATAAAAGAAGATCAATTCTAGAATGAGCCTTTAGGACAAATGAAACGGCTATATGCAACAAAATAATGGGTATTATAATTATTTCTTAGGATAACTTCAAGAGTTCAATCAACTCTTCGACCTCCTGAAATTGAAGTGTGGATATCAAAAATAGAGGGCATGAAATTTAAAATTCTTAGTTTATTCGCCTTAACAAAAATATAATACTTGAATATAAAAAAGCAATAAAATCAGGGATCCGGAATTTCTTTTAAATTCAAACATTTTTTTCAAAATATATGTAAGTTATATGAAAATTCAAAAAGAAAATACTACAAATTTTTGACAAACAAATTGAAAAATCACATAAATATCGATTTTTTTAGTCTAAGTTAGAAATGACCTTAAACTTCAAGTCAATAATCTTGGAAATTTTCAATGATTTAAAATCAAATGAAACAGTCTTATCAGTTCATTTTTATATTTTCGTGGTCATAAGTAGTATTTATTAGGATTTAAATCAATTTTGAAAGGCGCTATATTCAAGCCTTAACGCTTAAAGTTGCCATAGCAACGGTTTTTGATGTCAAAATTGAGATGAAGAGCTTAAAGATCCCAACTTCGATTTTCTTTCATTATATTCTTAAGGGAGATTACTTTTCAAAATAACCCAT
This sequence comes from Pinctada imbricata, assembly GCA_033119305.1. Classification (NCBI taxonomy): domain Eukaryota; kingdom Metazoa; phylum Mollusca; class Bivalvia; order Pterioida; family Pteriidae; genus Pinctada; species Pinctada imbricata. The sequence goes on along the minus strand of VSWD01000014.1, from coordinate 7,378,175 downwards.
CATAGGTATCGAAAAGGTCTGCATCTAGTGATAATTGACACTTAAGACGGTAAAAATCACATAAAAATGACCCCTAAATTTACCTTCATTTTTGACTAGATTTTTCCTTATTTTGGCTGGGCACAGTAAGCGTCCTGTAATATCTATCACAAAACTGAATGCATTTCGCAAGAAAGGAAGTAATGTTGCCCAAAAGGTACGAAAATGAAATATCTACTTCAATGGTATCCATGGCAACCAAGTATCTAATAGTAGGTTACTTCACAGTATTCAAAGTAGCGCAAAAAGACTGATCTCGTTGCCATAGCAACCGGAACTTATAAAACCTGAAACCTGAATTTTTGCAATTAGGACATCATATATACCCAATATGCAAAAAATCCACGACATGCCGTGGCGCCAGAATTTTGGGGGTAACAGAGAATTGGTCTTAAAAGAGTAGACGTAGACGAAAGGAACTAGCAAGAGCATGGACACGGTTAACAGCGAATCCTTCCCAATTTACCCCCCCCCCCCAAAAAAAAAGGTCAGAGTCACTAAAAGCTGGTGAAGAAGAGGTAGAACAACATCTGACAGATAAACATAGTGATCCATCATCAATCCAGAAGGAACGAAGATCGGGGTGTATATGACAAGTTGGTGAAACCAGAATAACCAGTACATCTTTATGACGAATCAGAACCAAAGTTACGGGAGGTAAAAATGTCATCCGAAAAGCGAGAAGAGCATCCGCACCAGGACCAAATGGTATCCCGTATAAAGTGTATAAGAACTGTCCTAGGCTAACGACACGCATATGGAGGAAAGGGTAGTTGGCAAATAGTTGCGTCATGAAGATGTTTTTTTTTCTGAAAGAGGAATTTTCAGAGTCATTCAATCAATTCTTCCTATTCTGGCAAAGCGAATGACCACTTACATGTTAGAGAACAACTACATGTTTGTATATTGACATACATGTATCTGTACAGAAGGGTGGATTTCCAGGCATTTCAGGATATGTCGAACACATTAGAATTCTGTCCTAAATCACAAATACATATGGTTCCATGCCAAAGAATGTTACAGCGATACAACTTCCCGTGACAAATCCAGCACTTGTTTTAGAAATATTTCGACAGTTTGGATTTGACAGTTTGGAGTTGATTCACAGTACATGACAGATATCACAAAAGCATGGAAACGTGTATAGGTTTGGATAGTTACATCAGTGATCCTGCTCTCAGTGGCCAGGAAGCTAATGGTTCCGTCTGTAGAGAAGATGAGTATATATCAGCATGAATTCAAGCAGGTATACGACAGCCACCTGTTAGAGCCTTTTCGAAGATATGAGAATATTAGTAAACAAAAACACCATCATGGAGGCAAAATGGACACTCAAGGAGATTGAGGACATTATCAACTGGGAACGAATGAAGATCAAACCAGTTAAACCCAGAAGACAAGTTTAAAATCTTTGATTATCTCATTCCAACTGTCTCAGAGAAGAAAGGAAAGTACTTACTATAGGGAAGTATTTTGATATTAATTTAAGTGATATCCGGAATGTGAGCGAGACGAGCAAACAACAAGAAGGTTGGAGAAAGACCATCTACAAATTTTAAAGTGCTTAACAAGGCAAATTAAAGTGTTAAACTTCTTCAAATTCAATAGTATCATTTAAGAACAGATAAATTTTCAGCATGGACCAGACATGCACGTTTCGGGTACTTAACCCTCGTCAGTGATCCTCAATCTAAACAATGTTATATTGCCAAAAAGTGTGAGAATTATTATGTCCAAACATTTATCGAAGACGTAGCAGGATGGGTGGAATATGATGCTACAAGACCCACTTTTTAGAAATTGCAAGAAATTTTTATAACAGAGTTTTCGAATTCGTTGAAGAGACGATCAACCGAAGTTGATCGAACTTGGATACATGTACCCTCAGGGACTCCTGCTCCACCAGCAGTGATACTTACCAAGTGGTACAAATGTTAAACTTCTTCAAATTCAAATTCAAATTCAAGGCTATGATATATCAGCATGGAATGTTTCCATGCATTCTTTGTCTTTGAGTATGATGTACCAATGAAAAAGTCGAAGCAGTGGAGTGGACATCTAGTATTTATCTAAGGAGATGACAAGCAGCATTAAGAAGCTTCACTAGTGAAGGACTATACATCTCAGGGTTAACTCTACAGCTATGACTGACCTCAGTCGTCACAGAACAATTCAAATCTACGAAGGTTATACAGCTTATAAAGCTTCAAGGCAGCATAGATGTCAATATACAAATGTACGAGGTGCAAAAATCAACATTCGGTTAGGTCGAAAATGATAAGCTAAGAATGCAGTAAAAGATGCCGAATCACGTTTACGACACAAAGACATTGTGGGGAATGTAGCCATTGACAGACAAGCGAAATGGAGCACGGCATCTGAGGAGTAAAGAAGACATTTGGTATTGATGGACATACCATCAATGGAGGAAGAATCAAGACTGGTCAGAGCAGTTGGGAAGCTGGTTGAACTGGGACGGAGCTCGTCAACAGAAATTATAATGGAACGAGATCTGGTCCATGGAACTCCAATCACTACTATTCTTTCATAAGTCTGTAAGATGTGTCGTCGAGTCCAACAATTTTTAAGCGAATAGCTTTAAGAGATCACCTGAATTTTTTCACGCTAGAGAGCCCCGATTCTGTATAATTTGTAGCACGAACCAATCAAATCAAAGGAATTCACATCATGTGACGTATGAAGTCTTCTGAAAGAGAAGGGTCACTACTGCTTTGAATTGTGTAAACAATGTAACTCTGTTTATGTCGTGTTACTCATTGTCGGCTTCCTGAAGCTGGACACTTTAGGGATGTTTTTTACTTCCGCACATACTTCGAAGAGGTAGCATACGAGCAATCTGCCTGTTCTAATGACAGGAAGCAAGCTGTCGACGGAAACAACCGACTGCAAACGAAGATAACGTCATGTTAATTTCTAATTGGAGAATTCCTGGACCGACTTTGAGAACAAAAAGGTTCGATATATGGGTTCAGTACTTCAGTCGTACGATTTTTGTATTTGTATATGGATATATTTCTTCTCTCCTTATTTCTTTTCCTTACAATTCGTTCGTTTTCTTTATTTATTTTATCCGATCTTGCATATGAGTCCCACTTTTAGTGCAAGCTTCCTTTGGCGCGCTAATTAATATGCAGGAATGTTCCATTCATGAATACGTCCAGGTCGTATATAGAAAAATTCCTGATACGTCTACTATTTAGCCCCCCCCCCCCTTCCGCGAAAGAGATTGGTTCCTTGCCACCTAAAAATGATAGCTGCCGCCGGCCGATGACAATCTTTTTTTTTTTTTAACGCCAGTACAAGTTTGTAGCATCGGGATATACATGTAAACACGTGTTGTCTATAAACGTGAGATAAAAATAGAACAATGCACATGCGTGGATCCATACCTCGGGGAGGGGACCAAAGCAGTATTAACTAATTTTAAGTAGCTGTACTTTTCTGTTGGATCGAAAATTGAACATGTGGATGTGAAGTAAGAGAGAAATAGGGAATACAACATGTACAACGACAATTCATCATGAACGAATTTTGTTATGGGAGAGGTCTGATAATTGAAAATCCAACGTTAAACAATCTTCGTTCATTATTACACCATATCATTTTCTAGAAACTTTATAAAACTGAAAAAAATATATATACCCAGGTACAATGTACATATATTCAAAAAATTACCTTCTCATTCCACTCGCCGGTTTGAAGGATAAAACTGTAATAATTATTTTTGTTTATCATTGTTCTTTTAGACACAAGTAATTCTGTATTTTTGTAAAATTTTCGAGCTTGTCACCCTTGCCAGTTTTCATAATATTTTCAGAAAGAAAATGAAAAAAAAAAAATTAGAAGCACTTCGCGTTGCATATGCACCCGTCTCGTCATCCCCATTTCTACGGCTTAGTCCCAGGGATGTTTCTATGTCTTAAAAAATCGAGAAGATACGGCTTAGTTGTTTATAATAAAAAGCTCTTTCAGGTGTTACATTACGACTACCTCACGACGTGCGTATATGCGTATACTTTTAAAATTTACATTTACAAATGTATTTACTGAACATCGCCCATTTCTAGGAATTGAGGCATTCCAAACCACACTGAAGAATATGTATAGGTTTTCAGGTTTTAGATTGGAAATGGAAGAAGAATTTTAGCGTGTTAGACATTATCAAGGACGTACAAACATAATGAAAAAAATAAAGGCCTTGAAAGCATTTTAATCTTTTTAGAAATTGAACTCATTACACTGCCGGTATATAATCTCCCTCTCTATGTCTTCATGATCTGCCTAGGGGTGAGTCGGCCCAGGGTCCATGGCAGCCGCTGATATCAGTGGTGGATTCAAGGGGGGGGGGTGCGGAGGCACTGGCCAAAAATTTTCCAAAAACCCCTACATTTTTGCCCATTTTCAGTAAAAATCGGCAAAATTCGCCCTTTGACCCCCCGGCAAAGGGGGCGCTGGATCCGCCACTGGATATAGTTCTGCATAGGGCTCCATGGCAGCCTCGATCTAATCGGGTAAACTCATTTAATTATCCAGTTATGTATTAACAGCCTTTTCCAATGAAAGGCAATTTATTTATTCATTTGATCTTTGGAAAATTCAAGGTGTATTAATTTAACGGAAGATACTAGTATTTGTTAAAGACGGTCTCAGATTGCTCAACAACCCATTTGTCCTTCAACTTGACTCACCTGCCCTATTCCATTAGTCAACCCTCTGGGTCGGCCACTAGAAGTATTGACTCTTTGGAAAATGCAAGTTCGAGAACTGTGTTCTTTTAATTCTAATGAAATCTTTATGGATTTGCATTTCAGTATTATTGTATATTTTCATAAACTTGTCTACGAAGGAAAGGTTGATTACATACATAATAAATGATACATATAGTGATATTTAAGCTATTCGCTTTCAGTACCTTCAGTGCTTTGATTGTGACATTGGGAATGGCAGATAGTTCAAACTGTAAGCTTTGTGGAAACCCAGCTAACTTAGAGAATGTTTTGTCGTCTTCTTGTTCAGTTGCTTTGACAGATAGGCGGTATACATTGAGATATGACAAGGTCTTGACTGTTCTTGTAGATACGGAGCCAATGGAGAACTACGGGAGAAACTTTGTAAAAGCAGGCAAACAAAGAGCAAGAGGAACGGTTGAAGGAACCGGTCTATTGGGGTTACCGCAGATGATTGGCAGATGCAGGCAGATGAAAGAGGCCGTTTGCAGTTTCTAGAGACTCTATGACAAACGTGACGACTTCAAATTCAGCATTACAAACTTTCCTTTTCTGAGTAGCAACATCCCTTCATCGCCTGCTTATGGCGTGTTCATATCTCAGTTGATACATGTACGCTATGCCAGAGCAAGAACGAAATATACGGATTTTGTTCTGAGAGCTAGGCGTCTTTCAGATAAGCTTCTCAGTCAGGGATATGTTTGAAACAGACTAACATTGTCACTGAGGAAGTTCTACGGTCGATATGGGGAACTCGTCATACACTATGATGTCCCACTCTCCAGAATGGTGGATGATATTTTGTCATAAACCATTTGAACCATTCAACCAAAGATTGTACTCTATGTCTTCCAAAATGGAAGTTACCGTATGTGACAGTTCTACCGAATTGAAGCGGCGGGTGTTGCATGCAAGCAGGAGATGCTTACTCTTCCTGGGCACCTGGTCTCACTCCCATATCTGGAGTTCGCTTCTTTTCATATGGTGGAGGTTTTTGTTTGTTTGCTTTGGTTCCTGTTTTATCCTGATTTTGTATGCCTTCGGTTTCTGATTTTCTGAATTTTCGATTTTGTGCTGTATACGGGGATATGGTCATTATCCATATTTGTCATTGTAGTGGATAGTGCCGAAACAAGCGGAAGATCCACTTTATGACGGATTCATGATGCTTCTATACCATCAAGATAGACAAAAATGGAGTTAAAACTATATCAGTTTTACTTGATTTAAGTCTAGTAAGGTTATACTGAATTATTCTGATTTTCCTGGAAAGTGAAGGTTTTTTTTCTGATACTTAACTTTTAAAAGTTTATCATAAAAGATACATTCTTATTCAAGTACTGAAGAAACTTTCCTATTTTCTTTCTAAAACGAAGATTTTTCTGTTACTTTAAACTTAAGCTTATTGATTCTGTAAATGATATAATCTTCGATCTTTCCAAAGTATTTACAACTTACTGCATAATGTTTTAAGAGAGGAAACGTGAGCGACAAGCTGGTTGTATATGCCATAGCCCATGCTTTGTTTGTTTGATGAGCATGGTTCCTCATATGGTGATAAACACACCATTATGTCCGCGGCAGCTCTGAAAGGAAAAGGGGTATAAAATTGTGATATTTGATATAAAAATTGATATTTTTGCAATGTCTGGTCCTATACTCAGTATTTTGGCTAACGGCTTGATGAATACTCGATTTTAGCAGCACTAAATTTGAAACTACTCATGTAACAGTGACGTCATCTGACCCGTACAATGTTCATCTTCTCGTGACAAGTGTTCGTAATCACTTGTCTCCAGATGATGACAAGGTTTGTTTTATGATGTTCAATCAAATGACATCAGCGGTGCATGCACAATTGTCAGAAAGACAGTATACATAGTATACAGAACTTTCATACAGTACCGGCAAAATCGTTATACTATATTTATCTTAAAATTTTGAGAACCGAAAACTCATCGACGTTCGTGCACTAATAAACATGATAAATGAGATCGATCAGAAAAACCGGGATATATATGCCGATCACGTGATCTGAGTTTGTCGGGTTTCTGCAGGATTGTGCAAATCAAGTTCCTTTAAGTTTAAGTAAATAGGTTCATTGATATAATCTTATTTACATAACAGTTAATTACGTTTACAACTGTTACGTTACAGTACTTTAAATTAACAATTAGAAAAAAGGGGATTTTATGATTATCATATCACTTTGTTTGTACATGGTTTCGGGATGTGCAGAAAAAAGTTGACATAGATACACGGAATTTTAAAAAGTGGCAAATCAAAAAAAACAAAAACAAAAAAAAAAACAAAAAAAAAAAACAAACAACGAAAATCCGTGTTCCTTTGATTAAATATCTATACATACTTGCATGACTTTGTCGTGTCACCTGACTGGTCAGCCAGGCGGGACATCATCATACCACATCTTGTTACATCTGTGACGTTACATTGCATGGTCTTTGAGAAACATTCTACAAATTTGAAAAAAAAGAGATTTAAGATTCATTTATTTCATCAATGCTTTTATCCGTTCAGGTAAATGACTTTGTATGTTTACCCTGATCGAGGTATAGGTATCCGTCATCTATGGTTCTAGGTTTCCTCTAAGAATTGTTAAAGCCATAGTAATTAAATATTTCGTTTAACGTCCCCTGGACAGTACAGTTTTTTTGTGAACTGTTCAGAAAAAAACACAACAACATCTATTTAAAAATCAAAAACTCGTTAACAAAAGTAGCTTTAAAACTAAAATTTCCAAAAGCCATTTCAAAGTCAAAAGCACTATACATGTATATATATCCATCTCACTTGGGAAAAAAATACAATTTTTCTCTTTTTCCATTAACTAATTAAATACCGATTGATGTTGCCTGCGTGTATGCATGGTGTGTGAGTATTTTTTCTTGTTTGATGGGAGGATTTCTTTCAGAAAATCGTCGGAACGTAAAACAATAGAATTAATTCCTATGGCCTAATCGCTTTTTTCCCGAAGCTAACGAACTTTTCATCTCTCTTTTATGTTCCAATTTCAGTTCAAATTCCAGTAGTGTCAACAGAAGAGAAAGATCTAAACATGCTAAAGAGGGCGGGGTTCGTCATCTGGTGGTTGGGACACATTCTGGAATTTGCCGAATCGCGTATTTTTCTTGCTTAACCCCCCACCCTTTCCACGCACCTCTTTCTCTCTGACAGAAAAATCTGTCAACTGCTGAATCTGCACATGGAACAGAGATTTTTATAATTAAAGACCTTTTTATAATGTTGGAGGTTGTGCGCACGTTATCCGAATAAACACACCATTTGCTACTGGTATTGCAGATGACCGTCCTAAGTCGGCCGGGACCGATTGCCCATTGGTCTCATGCGTATTTTTGTTGTGTTTGGTGTTTTGATGTCGTATTTTGTGTCTTTTGTCTACTGTATTTTTGCAAGGGATGTTCTTTTCTTAATTTCTTAGGTCTTTCCTAGAACTCGGGGATACAATTTCCGTCAAGTTCAGACCGTATCCGGGTCCCGCCATAGCAACTGGTCGCTTAGCGCGCACATGCAGAAGCAGCAACCAAGATGGCGCAGACGAAGAATTTGACAAGTGTGCGATGTAAATAAACGGGATATAACGACTTTCTAAAGACTTTCAAGTGGAATTAACTGAATGAAAACCTAATATACATCTTCAGAGATTTAATCCTAACCGGGTTTATAAATGGTATAATGATCTTTGTATCATCTCATCAACTGCGACTCAACAATAACATCTAGTGTAAATGGGCAGAAATTCAAAATCGAGGTAGACCAAGACATCGATTGATCGTCTTAAGATCTTATTTACGTTATGACTTGAAATGCCAGGGGGTGTGGCGCACAATATGTAGGTGAGACAGGCCAACCTTTAAAATCTCGTTTTAGGAACCATTCTTGTAAGATCAGAACCTCACGTCAACAAAAACACAGAAACTTTCTTTTTTCACTTTGTTAAATATAATCATTCTATTTCGGATATCACCATTACCCCAGTTCAGACTTTTCCAAAACGTAAAAATGAAAGTAAGACCGAAATGAAAAAAAAAAAACGCCGTCTACAAGCTGAACTTGCCTGGATCAACAAATTTCAGACTGCGTACCCTCTTGGTTTAAACGATCAAATCTATGGATAAGGAAACATTTCCTCAGCCTAAACCAATATCAACATTTTTTCAGTTCGCCCAAACACTTAAAAGAAACACAGGTCGCACGGGAAAAGACGAAACAGACAAAAAAGAAAACGATCCAGAATCTACCGCTCTCTCAACGATTTACTTACTATAGCACGCAATGGCGGCAGACATGAGCTGTTACATGTTCTGTCGTCAATACCAGTTATGCACTTGAAATCTATCTTGGATGAAGCAGAGGTTGCATTCTTAAAAAACACCGACTGATTCAGACTTAATATCATTGTCTCATTCGCATAGTATAAACTTTATCCTATTGTGAAAAACACCTCACCTAAAAGACGATTCATAAAAATCCCGTTTATTAACAAAGGTTTTGATCTTTTTCAACATCTAGAGATCTGACGTCAGCACTTACTGCTATTAAAGAACACATAACTAGATATTTTGAAACGGTTCTAAACAGGAATGATGTAATTTTATTTTGGTCTATTAAGAATTCAGGGGATGTGATCGACAATATGAAATCTGGAAATTTTCAAGCCAATACGATTTCTTCATACGATTTCTCTAATATGTACACCACACTTCCTCATGACAAATTTAATGATCGATTATCTTTTCTCATGAAATGGTGTTTTGATCGAGAGCGAAAAACGTACATTTGTACATCTGAATCGAAGGGTTTCTTTTCCTCGACAGACTACAAATCATACAAATCATGGACATGTAGTGACCTGTGTAATGCCTTGTCCTTCCTCTTGGACAATATTGATGTTAGATTTGGCGAGGATCTATACAAGCAGGTTGTGTGAATTCCTATGGGTACTAACTATGCGCCTCTTGTTGCAGATTTATGTTTATACACTTATGAAAAAGAACTTATCCAAAATCTTCAAAAGCAAAGAAAATTTGATGAGCTGAAATGTTTCAATAATACTTCTAGGTATCTGGATGATATTCTTACCATTGACAATCCTGTTTTTGAATTATATAAGAATGAAATTTATCCACAAGAATTAACCCTTAACAAGGCAAACCTTTCAAATACAGAAACACCGTTTTTGGACCTAAATATCAAAATTGTAAACGGAAACATTCATACAAGTGTATATGACAATAGGGATGATTTTGGATTCAACATAGTAAATTTCCCCTGGCTTGACGGTGATGTTCCAAGATTACCGTCATACAGCATTTACATATCACAGCTCACCCGGTACGCTACAGCATGTACTGATATTTTGGATTTTCACAGTAGACATTTACAAATTACCAAAATATATTTAGGTCAAGGTTTCCGCTATCATAAACTAGTTAAGACTTTCTGGAAATTTTACAAAAATTACAGTCAACTTCTTTCAAAATTCCGATCTATACACGCAACAGAGTACATTACTTTGGGTATTACACAACCTGTCTTTTATGGTGATATGATAAACAAAATAAGAAGGATCAATGGTAGGCAGCATAACCATCGAAAATGCGTCAGAATCATCAAACGCCTTTTATACCGTGGATATGATCCTAATGTCACAAGACGAACACTAGGCTTGGTACTTGACCAATCTACAGTCTTGTACAAGCGCATCCTTGAGACTTGCACTCTGTCTGATTGTGACTAGGGGACTCCATGACGGGCCCTGTCTTCTCTAAAGAGGCTTGGACTCTCTGACTGATTGTGACGACGGGACTCCATGACGGACCCTGTCCAAACCTCTTTAGAGAAGACAGGGCTCCGACCACCTGTCCTCTCTGAATGTCAGTCGGACTTCTCGGGTGATTACATACATGAGCTCGCTACAGCCGGCAGAGCACGGACTGTATTACGTATGCCCTCTTTTAATATCCAATTACATATTCATCTGTGTTTCTGGGGCCTCTACGTTTCGCGGTCTGTTTGGGTGATGTCATTCACAGTGACGAGGTTGTTTTACACCACAATTGTACGTTCTTCGAGACCTCTGGGTAATTGGAGAAGTCAGGGGATTGTGCGCATGTTATCCAGGATAACCACACCATTTGCTACTTGCGTGACAAATGGCCGTCCAAAGTCGGCACCGGTTGCCCATTGGTCTCGTCGGTGTATGTGTAGTCTTTTGTGTTTGATTTTTACATGTCGTGTGTCTCTTTTCCGTCTCGTGCTGTACTCGTCTTTTGTATTTTTGCAACGGGTGTTTTGGTGTTTTGCTGTTGATGCTGCATCGGGGTCTTGTTACCGATCAATATCATCGAAATTAAAGGAGTTTAACATCTTAGCACCATCCCTCAAATGCTATTATGAACCTAGATTTAATTTGGATATGCTACTAAATCGAACCTACAGGAAATTTGGAGCCACGCACTCTCTGTAATGTAAATGTACAAATCTAACACCAATAAATTAAAGAGGGCGCTACTGAAATTATTTTTGGTGGCTCCTCTGGAAGCATCACTGATGAGAATTTAATATTCGAAACACGTGTCTGGTGCATGAAAATTGGTTTGGAATTTTCTTCAAGAGGGTATAGAGTTGAAACCCTTCGACATTATTGATATAGACACTTATTTCACGTTGCAGTGTAGAGCAGTTAAAATCGGTCCCCGTGACCTGATGTTTGTCAAGTGTATTACTTACTTCTTTCCAACTCTGTCACCTGAAAGAAGTTTCGTTTTGGCCTTTTATCAATGTTACATCATATATATATATATATTTATATTGCTCTTTCGGTAACTAGCCATTTTACTGATCAATATCATATAAATTAAAGGAGTTTAACATCTTAGCACCATTTTGAACCTAGATTTTATTTTGATATGCTTCTAAATCGACCCTACAGGAAATTTGGAGCCGCGCACTCTCTGTAATGTAAATGTACAAATTTAACATCAATAAATTAAAGAGGGCACTTCTGAAATTATTTTTGGTGGCTCCGCTGGAAGCATCACTGATGAGAAATTAATATTCGAAACACGTGTCTGGTGCATGAAAATTGGTCTGGAATTTTCTTCAAGAGGGTATAGAGTTGGAACCCTTCGACATTATTAATATAGACACTTATTTCACGTTGCATTGTTGAGGAGTTCTGGGTCGCCCGTTTTGGGAGTTCAGGGTCACACAAAATTGTCTGTAATTTTGAAATAAGAACTAATTTTCGTAATAAGTAATTATCTTATTTTTCAATATTGATAGTTTTCTTTGTAGAAAAAAACCAAATGTTACTTTCCATCTGAAATAAGTGAAAATGTAGCTTTGATTCTGAACACCCAAGCCAACCCAAAACCCTCAAATTGCCTGTACATAAACACACTTACAAACATCAAATGTAGATTCAAAATGGATTACACGGCGTATGCCTATGCCTATGACCGCAGTAGGTCTTAATATTCTATACACATATTACATTTATGATACGCATGAATGTCAGAAACATGCAAATATAAATGCATACCAAAATCGCACCTACTGTGAAACACTCGACGAATGGAGAAAAACGCATAATTGTCATTCTTACGGGATGCCAGCGCTAGTTGATTACCTATCATGATGTAGGAATGTTTGAAATTATACAGATTAATCATGACATGTGTTAAATAACCATAATAAGACTTGCTAAACTCGCTCAGAGATTTTTTCGAAGAATGGGAAAGCTAATGAACCAACTAGCACAGGAAACCCTGAACGGACACTTCTCAGTTCCGTGACTGACGGATAACGTAGATCATAGATTTAGAAAAAAAGTAGTTTACTCATTGGTATGATTGTGTCACACATTTTCCAGTGATTGGGATGATATTTAATGTTCAAATTGTAGAGACAATATAATGCTTTGATCTAAGGTAGGGAGTTAAGAAAAAAAAGGGGGGGGGGGGGGGGTCAGTCACGGAGCCTACAGAATTAAAATGATTGCATTAGATCTTGAAAACTTTATCAAAATAGAAACATGGATTTATATGTAGTTTAATTAAATGGCCAAAATAGCCATCACTCCGTAAATGTCACATACGCAACAAACACAGGTATTGCTCAGCGATGCATAGGGTTACGGTTGGACGGACGTCTGTTTGTTCTAATTCGTTCTCACTCAAACGAACATAAATTATTTATAAACTAAACTCAAACACAGTGATAGGATGTGAAGCGCTCTGCATATACTTAATCAATATAGATAATATCGTCATTCAATCATATTTCATCATCATCATCCAATAATATATATCTAAACATTCATCATAATACATATCACTATATTCACTTCACATTATTTCACATCATAATTATTAACGCACCACTTTGCGAGCAGTGGAAAAAAAGTCCTAAGTTATAGTCTCAACGCAGAGATGTCTGAAAATATACAACGCTCAATATTAATGATATGATATCAAACAAACACATGTATTATCTTTCTCATATAAAAATCATTCTCATATAAAAAAAAAAAATCAGACTATCGGACTCACAGGTCTACGAAATCAGACTCACAGGTCTACGAAATCAGACTCATAGGTCTACAAAATCAGACTCACAGGTCTACGAAATCAGACTCACAGGTCTACAAAATTAAGCTATCATCAAACTTTCTAAGTTGGGATAATAAAGTATCAACTAGAAGCGTCTAATTTCACCAGTAAAACTGATGATGTGAACGTCTCAGATCCGAAAAAAGTACTTTTATTGTGACCTTGAATGTAAATTCTGGCACTATCTCTAAATTCTACCACGTCTTTAACATATGAATGGTATGCTAGTTCCTCTTTGAATATAAAGGGCTAAAGAGCAGATGATTGCCATTTTGGTACGATAAGGCAATCTCTAGCCTTACAAAGAATAAGGTGTTTTATACATTTAATGATAATATATATAGGAGGAACGAGCCAGATCATTTCTTTGCTCTAATTTTGCGTAAAACAATCAACAGCTTCGGATCCCGGAGACCAGAATTTTGAATGGAATCTATTCAACTTTGTATTTCAGAGTTTGCGAACCTGTCGATTGAAAAAGGGCCAAAGATTGAATAAGCAAAATCGAAAAATGCACCCAAAACACCCCAATCATCGTGACCTATGACCTTACTAATATAGTCGGCCTTTTCATTACCTTTCCTTGGAATCCACTTTATATCAATGATTATACCATTTCTAACACACAAAGCATAAATTTTAAATGCAATCTCTTGCAAATGTTCGTGCATACTACCAGATTTATTGATCTTTACACAACTTTGGTTTTCAGTATACCACTTAATCTGCGAGTTTTTGTAGTTTTTGTAGTTTTTCAAAGAAGCAAGTGCTAATTCTATAGCCTTAAGTTCTTTCCATGTAGAACTCATCTTAGATTCGTCCCCTGACCAGTTTTTATGAAAAATCTTACTGATTATTTCAACTGTGTATGCCCTTGCTCCTACAGAGCTGGCGTCAGAAAACATGATAGTATTCTTAATGCTAGCGTGATCGAGAGATCGTAAGTTATGTGATTCTATGTACTACATATTTTTCCCAAATTTAAGGGGTTATCCTATGAAGTGCGTTGGACTATTTGCATAGAGCAATATCATGTCATGATACAACAAACGTTTCCCATAACAGGTGACATGGAGATAATTTTGCCTACTACTTTCGCCAGTTCTCTAGCCGTGACGTTAGGAAAACGGGAGATAACTTTCCAGAGCAAAGTCAAAACACTCTGTAAGGAATAGCGATAGAAAAAGAATCTGAATTCCACAATATTCCCAACCATTCTAAATATTTTGTAGGGATAAAAACAAATTTCTCTTAATTGATCAGAAATCCAGCTTCAGAAAGTGACTTTTTGATAAAGGGCAGAGGTAGTTTCGTAACTAGATCTTGAGTGTGAAAAAGTAAACCCACCATCTAAATATATAACAATGCGAATGTCAGTTTCTCTCAAAAATTTAACTATTGGTCGAAGACATTTAGTGAATACGTATGGAGCGCTAGAAAGGCCAAATGGAAGGACTGTGAGACAATAGTAATTTCCTCTCCATGAAAACCCTAAATATGTTTGAAAACCCGAATTCAGATCAAATTTGATAGCAAATGAATCTTTTTCGAAGTAATCAAGGGCAACTTTTCAGTTTTCAAACTTTATGTTGTCTTTTTGAACGTAGAGATTTAGTCTACTCAGATCAAGAATCAATCTCTGTTTATTTAAGTTTTCTGCCACACTAAGAGGACTTACGAAATGGGGATCTACAGACACCTTGAATGCTCAACCATAAGAAATCAAATCCTGTAAGGCACTATCAACGAAAGTTGCACTTTTTATTGCAGATCTGTTATTATGAAAATGCAATTTTGGAGGATAAGATTTAAACGGAATTTCGTATCCATTCTCTATTATGCGTAGAACGTAAGGATAAGCATTTATGCTTTGCCAAAAAGTTAGATGCTTTTTTAAACTACTTTTTACTGTTTGAGATTGAGCAAGATTTAACTCTTTAGAATTTTGTAAATCTACTGAATATTCGTTTTCTGTCATATTTCTCTCAAAATCAAATCTTACTTCTCGCTCAAAACTATCAAAATACTCATCTGTCACTTATCTACCTTGCTCCACTGTTTCCTGATTGTTTGACGAGATTTGGGCAGTTTGTTTTCCAGTGTCCTGTTTAAAAGCAGCTGAAGCATATGTCGTATGGCTGTGGCACTCTCCTTGGTTGAGATTTGGCACGAAAGGACTGCCCGAACAGAGACTGAAACCGCTGATCGTCAGAAAGAGATAGAGTAGCAGATGGTAGCTGTGCAGCCGAGCCAGCCGCGGCGGGTAGGGGTCGGCTTCCGTACTAATGTGTTCTCCCTCTTTTATTTCTCTGTTGACGTAGAGTTCGGTTCTCCTCGCTCCTGATTTTCCTCACAACATCGGAATTATCTGCTACGCCACTGATCTGATACTCGTTTACTGTCTTCCAACCGGCGGGCGACGAATCGGCTATTCGAATATGTTTGTTGCGCATTTCAAGTTTTTTTCTTGAGTTCGCTTATAATGTTAATTGACTGTGAATCTTTATTATCAAAGGCCCAGGATTCAAGCTCCTCAAAACTTTCGATGACTTCTCCGTTCAATTCAAAATGTATACGGTGTCCCTCACGTATGAGTTTGTTGGAATGACCCTCCTTCAGCTTTTTCCTCACAGATTCGGTACTAGCGGCCTGTAATTCTTTTAGTTACAAAGAAAACGTTTGAAATTGGGTTTGAACAATGTTTTTTAACAAAGTAAAAGCGTCCGAAATACCAAACGAATTTTCGTTTACTTTTTCGTGCAGTGTAGCCGGATCCGTTTCAATGAAGTCCTCGGATTGAATGCTTGTAATGAGAGAAGTTTAGTCTTCAGTGCAAAGCCTTCGAATGACTTAATTCAATACATATAACTAAAACGTTTACTATTGATACAACCAACCGTAACAAACAATCTCGAACGAAATTGGCATTTAAATGACCTTAGAGATGACCAATGGACATCATATATTACTAAAACACGTGTTTTGGAGAGTGTTTGAGTAACCTCTATAAATATATTTTAATTGTTCTGTCACAATCTACCGACTTGGCAAACACACTGTCATTGAAATACCACGCCTGGCTTATATATTCGTGATCGTTGAGGCTTTATATCAGGCGTAAATTCAGATATGTCACATCATCGGCGAGTCTTAGCCCTTTATTTGCGGATTTTACCGTCGATCTTTGCTTCATTATGCGGGACTTTATGTCCGAGATTTTAACTTTTAGGATTCAGGGGGGTTGTACCTACAACTTTGCTAGGTAGTCTGTGCGCTGCCAAGATTTCGTCTTTAGTTAGGTCTACTTTCGCGCAATCTTTCAACATTTTAAAAACCGCGTATGTAGTATCCTCGTCCATCGATTCCGTCATACCATAGATTTTAATGTTATTCTTACGAGAGTACTACTCGTTATAATTTGACTTCTGATGTGCAGACTCTGCAATTCTCGTTACTCCGTCAAGGGTTGCAGTGAGGTTACGGATAGCTGCATCTCTCTGGGCTAAAACCTCCCTCAAATGCTCTACCTCTAAACAAAGACCATCGATGTTGTCCTTTAATTTGCCACACCTTTCTTTGTAATCTTTTTCTACACTTTCAAAACGATCCTCTATATCTTTATTACATTGGTCGAGCATTTCTTTAACAATAGATTTTACTTCTGTGAGGTCACTCTTTGTAACAGTATTTTTCATGGCGATTTTAATTTCATCAAGGTCACTTAAGATTATGTTAAGTTCCTCCATACTAGTATCTGACAGCTCACTGCAAGTTCGTTTATTGGGGGGTTCTTTACCAGATTTACCCTTAGTCTTACTTGGTAATTTGTTAGCGCTGTAGTACTTCGAATTTGCTGGATCCGCCGCCATATCGCATCGCTCTGAACAACTCCGTGTGCAACGTACGATGTTTACTGTAATGTCCGTAACGAATACTCATTCAAAAATGGAAGGGAGGAGATCTCCAACGAAACCCCGTTGCAGCATCAACAGTAAAACACCAAAACACCCGATGCAAAAACA